>JAPSGF010000041.1:5624361-5864212 GCA_035772895.1 Perdix hodgsoniae
AAAGAAAGAAAGAAAGAAAGAAAGAAAGAAAGAAAGAAAGAAAGAAAAAGAAAGAAAAACACAGGTTCAAGATGTCTCTTTTAGCAAATCATCTATCTTCCTTCCAACTCCCTGTTCCTTAACTCATCATCAAAGTCGACGATTAGTTGATGATGTCATTGGAGAGTTCACTTTCACATTGGGTAGAGTAACACAGGTGATGTGGCACCTATATCAATTAGATAATTGGAGCAGATGGCAAAATGAAAATACTATAATACATTCCTTTTAGATCCAAGATGCCTCGTAAGGTTGAGCATTGCACATCTGCAGTACGAATTACCTAGGAACCTGGATAATCCACCCACTGATAAATCAAAAACAGACTGACTGTATACCATTGCAAAGATTACATATGATACTGATGGTTACTGAAAACCTTCGAGAACTCCAGAAGAAATCTTATCTCCAAACTCCTCAAATTCTTGAATTTTTAACCAATTCTCTCAGTTTGATTTGCTATCACTCCTAGTAACAAGTGAATCGTACAGGTATTTTATTTGATGCTGGTTCTGGGTTTTGATCTTATTGATTGGGTAAATGGGTTGCTGTAGGGAAATAGATATTGCTCTTAGATGATAGACAAGATACTGATCATCACCAGAAATTTAGTTTCAAGGCTTAGACATATGCATAAACACCTCGCTAAGATAGTATCACTGCTTTTGCAGAACAAAGCCAAAGGAGGACAAAAATAAATATTCAATTGTAAAAAAAACCACTATTTTTTTTTAAAGCTTGTTATCTTCCCTTAAGCTATTTATTTTTACTGTATCAGCTTTGCAAGACATTTTCCTCAATAGTGGCTTAAAACCTCAAATTAAGTGCTTAGATGTCCTGAAAGCTCAGTAATTCACTTCTCTTACGTATTAACTCTTCCAACACAATATTTTATAATATATTAAAAGAAAAAATACAGTCTCATGTAAAAATACCATTATGCCCTCCTTTGATTTTTGCAAATAATACTGAAGTTCAGAGATGAATCAGAAACAATTATTTCTATAACTGGCTTATCTTTTGTTTAACTTGTCTTGCTCGTCTTTACCTTGTTGCCCTGAAGTAAATGATATTTTGAGTCATACATTGATAAGATAAAATAACCTTTGACTTTCAATACATTTCAAAACCTGCAGGAGTTTTTGCTGTTGTGGTCAATAAAACACTAACACTCCAAGGTTGAATGCAACCTGTAACAAAATCAGGCTTGTTTTAAAAGCCACAGAAAAACACAAAAGTACAGATTTTCTGGAGTACTCCAAAACTCTGTCTAGCAGTGCGGATGGTAAGTACCACTTTCTGTCTTACATTTCCCCTTACTACAGACTCTTCCATTACCTTGGGATAAACACACATACCCAAGTTAAGCAAGACGAAAGACGACACTTTGTGGATGCTGATAGTGTTTATAGTATTTTCAGGCACATTATCTCTACGGTGGAACAAGGGGAGACAGAAGAAGGGCATGTTTTTAAAACAGACAAGCAAGTTTGGTTTCTCTATGAAAAAATTCTATTGAAAATAGCAGAAGGACCACAAATTCCATTCTGCCAACATTAGGTGGGGAATGACATTTCTCACTGTATCAAATTCCATACCTGCTCTGACAGAAGTTATAAAAGGAAGCAACGGAGAGACTAGGGACAGAGTTCAATTTTGAGATGAAGACACATAATGTAGGTGACTACTTGCAGATCATTACATATGCCTTCTTTGTATACGTTTGCATTAGAGCAAATGGAGATACACTTAGTATTATCTAGTAGTATCTAGAAAGCTTTTGGGCTGACCATACGATGTCTAATTTAAAGCAATCCAAGTCAGCCTTTGTCCTCTATGAGAATTTAGAGCTGCTAAGATCTTATGCACCCATAGCACACACAGAGTCTCAGACTGTTCATTGAGAGCTTTAGAGCAACAAGAGAGATTCCAGACATTAAGGAAACAGCCTTCTCTGGTGACTTAAGTGATTAGCACCAGTTATTTCTGCAGAACTGTTCATCTCCACACAAATTAGGTTTCACACCAGGTGAAACCCCTGGCCTATAGCATGGGATGGAGCAAAGGAACCTTCATCTTGCTGTGTAAAGCAGGATATAATAAAAGCCTTTCTACTAGCAAAGCCCCTCATGTGAACTAGGTTTGAACAACAGGGAAATACAACGTATTAGAGCTGGACCTCTCTGATCAGTGAGTATGCACCCCCTAAAATGTACCTACCTTTCAGGAGGCCTACTGGGTTAAGGCCAAAATCACACATCTCCAAATTTTCATTGACACCAGCCTATGCAGGCAATACACAAGCAATGTAACTGGCCCTTAATGAGTTTTGTTTCACCAGGAATCTTGCTAGGGAAATATGTTTGTGTAGAATGGAGAAAAGGTACAGAAGAGGAAAGAGCTTAAGAAGAAAAGAATTGTCAACATGTCAGACTGTTTGGTAACTGTGTTAAAGGTTTAGAGTTCTGGGAAATAAAGGACAAGATATAAGCTCTGACAAATGCATGTTTGTTTGGGGTGTGAAATTGGTAATGAATCCCCTCAGGCTCCCAGTTGCTAAAATGTCTCTAAGAACTCTATGAAAGGCATTGATGATTTCTAGTACTACAAGAATCACAAGGACATAATTTCACAGTGCTATCCTTAATAGGGTAATGATGAAGGAAGATTTACGTAACACACAAAAAGTCATGCATCAGCAAAAATTTTGACTTATGTGTTTTATGAGGTCAGCCTTACAGACTGTTGCATTCACAGGAAGCTAGGAAAACACTAAGGACAAGCAGGGCTCAACACAGAACTACCTACTACCTACGTTACATAAATTGAGAGGTCAAAAAAGATATTAATGGGGAAATCTACTGACAAAAAGAATCATCACCATTCTTCTGCCCCAGAGCTTTGTGAGTCTACTCAAATGTGCACACAGAGTCCTGGATGCAAGGCCACACATAATGGAAAGAAAAAGAGTGTTCAACAACTTGCACTGAACTATTTGCAAAACACCTGGGGCTTCTGAAAGTTTGGCAATGCATGACAGCTGAGATATTTATATTCAGTGAGAAGCCTGATCTTCTTTTAGCGTGTTCTTACCTAAATGAGTATAAAAGTCTGAGTTTCTTGAATGGTAAACTTGATCCTATTTTAGACAAAAATATATACATATTATTTAGAAATCTTGTGGGTAAGAATTAGGACTTACAACTTAACAAAAAAAATTATGAAATGATATAATAATAAATAATGATTCAATTCATAAATAAATGTGCATTTACCTTGCTGTCCAGCAGGTGATATCACCAGCTATCCAGAGCACTTCATGCAGAGTGTCTTGAGATTTTTGGCTTAGAACTGGCAAAAAATGCTATTAAGCAAATGGGGTTTGCTGCAGATTTCTCCCCCACCCCCAATATTCTTTCAGTCAATAACAGATGGAATTTCATTTTTCTAACAATTACTATAGGCTTAGAATAGGCCTAGAATAACAACTCTTATTTCCAACTGAGAAGATGGAAAACAGCAAAAACAACAACAAAAAAATCCCACACAAGCATTCTAGCCATCTGGACACTGAAATGCAGAAAAAACGTTTCTCTACAGATAGGCTCTTACAACATACGTACTCACCGTCCCACTGTGGATAGAATTAGGCTCTGTATTTCTACCAACTGCCGTATGTAGATAATAACATAACATGTTATCATAAAGAAACAGGTTTCTATAAATATAGAAAATGTTAATAAACCTGATGGTCTCCTAAAAGTTCGTGGAAGTCCAGCCAAAAATATGGCATCTGTTTGTAAAATGAGAAAAAAACTTAGATGTGAAAAATAGCTGAAGTAATTAGTATTTTCTAAATTAAGATAATTACTGCTACAAAGATCTGCAAAGTCGGTACAAACTAATCTTTTGTTTGAAATCGGGTAGAGCAGAATTTGCATGACAGTCAGAGAATGACAAAAATTGACAGTCTTGACCTATTTTGCAACTGAGATTGAAATGAAGAGTGCTTTAAGCACTCTTGAAGTGCTGAGATACATCACAATGACAAAATATTTCAGTGCTTCGCATTGTTTCACCTCAATACTGGTATGTTCGTAAATATTAATTAGGACTAATGACCCCACTTTGAAGTAAGTAATTACTATTACAATGATAATAAAGTAGAGTTCTATTAACAGAATAATCTTGAAAATGGCATCAAAGAAATCTCTTTGAGAACAGGGATAGCATTTCTACAAGCATTTTTATAACTGTGTTAGCAGAGGCCAACCGCTTCCCACAGCAACACAGGGAAGAGAGCAACCTTCTTCCCTTTCCCTTTCCTGTCCCCTATTCCTTTTCTTCCTCTTCCCCTGTTCTTCTCCTCACCCCTCCCCTTCCCTCCTTTTCCCTTTTCCTTTTTTCTTTTTCTTTCCTTTTTCCAACCTCTCCTTTTTCCTTTTCTTATTTCTTCCCTTTTTCCTTTTCCTTTCTCCTAACTTTCAAATTGTTAAACGTACACAAAAAAATGAACAGAAACATGTAATTTCATTTTTTGACCAAAAAAAATCTTAACGGGAATATCTTGGGGAATTAACTATTCCTAATTACATAGCTCCTATAATATAATGACCCTCCTTAAGATGTTGTAGAGCTCTGCATCCTTGGGGAAATGGGTGCTAAGCCTTCCAGAGGTGCTGTGATGAACATGCCTTACTTTCAGACTCCCAGAAATATATATATATAAAAATAAATACATATAATGTGCTAACTAGCCTACAGAACATTCTTTGGTACTTGGTAGCATCAGAGATGAACACATCAGAAATAGGTTCTAGCAAGGACAATCAATCCTACATTGAGACTACAGAAACAACAGTTGTGCCCTTCCTCCAAAAGCATTGTGAAAAAGATGAGTTCTCATACATTCTCAAAGGTCTTCCTCACTAAGGAGAAGAGCTGTGTTTGGCACATTAGTTTTAGCAGAACTGCAAAAAATTATTTTGAAAACAGTCGCTAGTGGTAACTTTGGGAAAATTAAAAGGGAAATGACTAATAACTGTAGTCAGCACACCTTATGAACCACTGGAAGAAATTTTGCAGTTTCTTAACTATAGTAATGAAAATAGTTTGGATATTCTTGTGGAAGTGCAGTTTATTTTTAATCTTTTTGTTTATTTTTAATCTTTTTTAACATTTCATTCTCATTTTTTACATCAACTTTCACACTTCTAAATAAATCAGTATTTTAAAATGCAGCTTCTCGCATGAGTCTTGACTTCCCAATTATGTTTTTAGTTTTTCAGGAGTAGTACAAACTGCATTTCACTTCTACTTTCTCTCTGAAGACCGAGAGACAACATGGTATTCTGAGAGGCTAATTATGAGATCAGTGGTGACACTTTAGCAAACCCAATTTACTGCTGGAAGATATTTCTTTAAATTCCTCTTTACTATTTTGGACCACAAATAAAGTCAAGAAAACCAAGCCATTTCATAGATAGCCATATTAAGGTACCTGGAGGTTTAACAGATAAACACTGTAAAATGGAGACAGTGACGAGAAGAAATCACTGCAATTCTGCATCAACATTGAGTTTGTTACCTGCCAACAGAACAGTAAGTTATAACACCTGTATTAGGTGTTATAATATAATTACACAGTATTAGATACTTTCTAATCATCAAGTCCTTTGCAGAGTATAGAATAACGCATACATTTCCAATTAAAATTGTTAGAGATAACTCAGAAACCTTCTGGACAACAATGTCCAACCATACAAGCATGAAAAACAGAACCAGTAAATGCCTAGCATCCTACTAAGTGAGCTCAGAAAACTTCCTGTTGAAGGAACATTTTATAAATGGACCTTTTCTTAAGCACTAAGGGCGCTTTAACTACAATGAATGAGAGCTGACAGACAAAGCAATCTAAAAAGCTACAATTCTGGAATAATAAAATGAGTAAACAGTGGAGAAAACATCTATTTCAATAAAAATGTATTTAAAATTATGTTTTCTTTCTTTCCCATTGATTACTTTTTAGAATCATATCTATATTTGATGTTTTGGGTTTTTATCAGCAAACTGCACCTGAAACCCCTCATCTTCTATAAAAACAGAGGGCCTGTCAAAGCCTCAGACCATACAGACTTGGCACGGTGGATGATGCAATCATGTGGGCAGTGACCTTTTCAGTTTAAATAGAGTGTCTTTCAAGGGCAGTGCTGGATTTGTCTTTCAGTTCCTCTTCACATGCTCTCTGCCCCCTACTGAGACAGAATTACAATCTTTATTTTCAGCTTTCAGGCCCAAGACAGAGTTGGACATAAAGCCCTGCCTGCGGATGACTTTCGTCTTGTCTCATAAGGCTTTTTCTCATTATTTTTGCTGCTAGAACAAGACGTTATTTAACATTTTCTAGCATGGAACTCGAATTACACCTGTTTCTCCTGAAACCTGGCTCATATTTTCACAGTGCTCTGGGGTAGCTGCAGTCTTGAGTTTTGGCTCAGCCTGGCTGAACAAAGAGCTCAGCTAAAAATGTTGGAGTGATTCAGTATTTCTACAGCGTATTTGCAGCCTGTGTTTTAATTGGATCCATTCTGAATGTTTCAAAAACAAATTCTCTGGGGAAATTTTCCCAGATCACCAGGACTGTGTCTGCTCCCTTGTACTTTTTGATGAGTTCGCTCATACATTTCATGGGTCAGAATTTCTCCCGTGCCAAAATCTGCTAAGGGCAGGCTATGGTTCCCTGAGCCCTCAGTGTACACATGAATCACGGGATTGCTAGTGCTTGTGCCAGCTGGCAGAGGGAATCAGTGGGCCAGCTGGCAGCTAAGGCTGGCTGGAGGGCAGGCACACCCAAGCAGCCCTCTTCTCACTTTCTGCTCGCTGGAGGCCCAGTGCCAGGGAGCAGTCAGATGCAATCTCTATCTGAACATGCCGTGTTGTCTCTGAGGGGATATGCTGGAGGTAGACTCTGATCTTGGACTGTTACGATAATGAAAGGAAAGGGTGTTGAAGATTTTCTAGTGCAGTATTCTCTATTTGAAAAGAACTGTGTGGACTGTATGGGTTTTAAACAAAGTGTTCCCATGGGAATTGACGTGAAAATTCAGCTCGCTGAACAAACAGAAAAGTATTTTAATTTACTGTATTTGGGTTTCCCACGGTGGAAACTAATCAGCCATTACAAAAGCACGGGAGTGATCTGTGGCTTACATCCAACCAGGATGGTTCAGATATCTTTCACTGTGTCGGTAGGAATCTCTGGAAAATTGTTCAAACCAATACACAGCTCTGCATTTCCATGAATACCAAGGATGCTGAACTTCCTGCACGAAGGATTGCAAGGTCTCTAAGGCATTTATTTTTTTACCTAAAAGCATATTGATTTTTGTACCCAATCTACTCATACCATATTGTAACAAGACTGTTGTACCTTGCTGTAAGTGTAAAGAAGCTGTGATCAAACCCAACCAGCTTACTGAGCTTTCTCCTTTCCTTCATGAGAAAAACAGATAAAGGAAAAGATACTGTCAATATGAGTAGGTTTTTGTTTGTTTGTTTGTTTGTTTTTAAAGCTTTTAGTTTTTACTTTTACTTAAAAGCTTTAGTAAACTCTATCCACAGGTCTAACTCTATCTACAGCAGTAATTTTAGCAGACATTTTTTTTCTGGGCATAGGTGACAACAATTACATAGCTCATTTCAGTTCAGTCTCCCAAAGTAAGACTCTGAGCCTCTTAAACACCCACACCTTTTACCAGGACTGGTGAATTTAAGACTGTTCATCTGTCAGCACTGCAGATTCAAGACTTAAATATAGTGCTATTGCATGCAGTGAAATTGCATTATGCACCCAGTGGTAGCATTGCAAGACTTGGTACAGGAAAGCACTCGGGGAAGAAAATGGTATAGAAAATTTATGTACTGTAACACATGCATTACATAAAGCAGAGATGATTAAATTTATACTGAAAGTTATTTAGAAATAGGTAGCTTTTTAATTTTCTGTAATTGTCCATCAGACTGCTCTACAAAGTGAGTATATAAGTGAGATAAAATGCATTCATAAATGAATGTTTCAAAGCTGACTAGAGACATTAAATTACTTGTTTGGGACCAGGCCACTATATCTGTAAGTGTTCAAGATGCTGGAAATTGGGAGACTCACACAAAACTATTCCTGAATATTTTATCTAAATGACTGGTTTGCAGGAACACATAAATACATTTTTACACAATTATGCAAAAAATATCAGCCCTTCATCTCCCAGGTTATGTTATCTCCAATTTAAGCTCCAGTCTTTTAGACACACGAGTTCAGTAAGAAGAACTTCAACCTGCTGCATAACTTATTTATTAGAAAATGGCATCTTCTATAGTATCATATTAGTTGCATTAAAATTCTGCTCTGAAGACTACGCATGGCAGACAGTATTCCTGTTGTGAGTACCCTTATGTGCATTTATTATGCAGGCATGTGTATTTCCTCTGTTTGGATTCCAATATGCTGGGTGCTGTACAAAGCTAAGAAAAAGTAGAGAAAGAGAAGTAGCTATATTGTGGTGTAAGTTTGTTCAAGATTGTAGCATCATTTATGACTGTAGTGCCCAAAAGCCTGAAATCCAGAGATTGAGCCCAATAGCTCAAGCCCTCCAACTACTTTACATTTGTTCACAGAATCACAGAATTGTAGGGTTTGGAAGAAACCCTCCTCCTCCCAGTAGGACAGGAGAGAGAATTGGGAAAACAAAACCAAAGTAGAACTCATGGGCTGAGATAAAAATTATTTACTCAGACAGAAAAAAAAACGGAGAGAACAGGAAACTAATCACTGTAATGATAATAATATAGTATATATTATATACAAAACAAGTGGTGCAAAGTGCAATTCTTCATCATCAACTGATACCCAGCCAACCACTGTTCAGCAACTGCTCCCTGGCCAACAGTTTTTTAAAGTTTATTCACAAGATATCATAGGGTATGGAACAGTTTAGGTTGGATGTCTTGGTTCTGCCCCCTCACAGCTCTTTGTTCCTCCCTAGTCTCCTTCTCTGGCAGGACAGTATGAGAAGATGAAATGACCTTGATTCTGTGCATCACTTCTCAGCAGTTATCAACATTATTGATACCATTCTCACTATTAGGACGTCTTGCTTTTTTACTGCAGTCTGCATTTATAATATTAACAGCATTATTATTTGCAGTAATCATTGTGATTATTATGTTTTGTATATGTGCCAAATCCATGCTAACCAGTGAGTTAATTAGCCAAGAATGCATGGTGTCCAGCGGGACTGAATCTGAGCTGTATCCAGAGGGAAAGAAAATTCAGACATATAGGATAATGCTTGGTTTTAATTTACACAAACACGATTTAGATCTTGAATCGAGTGACCATAGTTATGGGGTGAATAACATGGGATTTGTACAAAAGGGGCTAAAAATGCTGGTGCCTGCTTATCTCTTGTGTAAACCTCAGGCATGAAAAGCAGCCAAAAGTGGGAGTCTTGCAGTGGCAGGATAGTTCTGTTTTGTCTAAATGTCGCAAGAAAAAGCAGATATACGGCTTCAGCATGAGATCTCCAAGGCTGCAATACCCAGAGTTATACATTCACCTCATTAACTGTGAAATTTAATATTAAAGTTAACACCCCTGAGTATGCTTATAATCTCTAAGAAGAATGCTGAACATATATGACTATGTACTTGACTGTCCACTCAAATCATGTTAAACCATCATCACCACCTTCAGAGATCCTCTCAGTATCTCATAAGGAAAGTATCTTGTAGATTAGAGCAGAGAAGAGGGGAAGTGGAAGGAAGGAAGATTGGAGGAGGGAAGAGAGATGAGAGAGAAGAGATGAGACACCTCTTAGTAGGTATTGCACATCACATCTTGGTGAAGAATGCCCAGGGTAGCACTTATTTTGCCAGCACTATCATTATACACTAGCACTATTGCAGCTAATGCATATCTCAGTGGCAATTCCAAACTTGTTACATGTGTCACTTCAATAAATCACCTATTTTTCAATGTGAATTTGCCCAGTGAAAAGTCTTGGGGGACCCTGGCAGACAAGCAGTTGTGAGCCTGTCCGGTGAAAACCTTTTTTGGGGGGTGGAAGACTCTGGATTCTGGCAGGCAAAGTCAAAACTATATTCTTAATACAACAGGTATTTAAAAAAAAAAAGAAAAAAAAAAAGAGGGAATAGCAGCTAGCAGCATAATGATCATATGTGGGGGGAGAAAATGGGATAAACAGGAGGAAAAGTCAAGAGCGAACAGATGGAGGGCATGGCATAGGAAAAGGGAAAGTGATGGGAGATGAAAGAAATAGAGGTCAGAGAACATAAAAGAAGGAATGAGATCTGACCAGCCAAGTTAGGACAAATTACGTCCAGTCAAAATTGTAGAATTTTTTGAATACCTAAAGTGCTTTGCTTTCATTCTTTCAGCAGCCATTCATGCCTTGCAGTCATCCGAGTCTGCTTCACTGACCACTTTACTGGCTCTCAGTATAGATTCTCAGCATTTTTCAGTGTAAACACTTGGTAAATCAAGCAAATCTCACCCACAGACACTGTGAGCCTAGTTACTAGCAGGGACAGTTGAATGAAAAACAGTCATTGGATCCAGAACTCAAAGAGAAAACAGAATACTTCTCCATTTTCACTGTAATTTTGCTTGGTTAGGTTTCTCTGCTCCCAGCTGCTCTGCTTTCTGCTTGCCCTTAAAAAACTAACTTGTGTGAAGAGTTTAAGGGCCACAAGAGGGGTACAAATGAAGGACCCTTTAACAGCTCCCAGCAGTTGAGGAGGTAAAGCAATGGCTGAGTTAAATGGTTGTTACTGCCAGATAGAAATGAGTTTTTCCCACATTTCAGAGAGATGGGGTGGAAAGCAAACAGGAAACACTAGCATCTAGACAGTATTTAAAAATGACACAGGAAAAGCACACCAAAGAGGAACTCAGAAGAGCTTGCCTGCAGAAGGAAGCACCTTTTGTGTTTTGGGGGCTAAGCAAGCCAAACAATGTGAAGCTCAGGGGAAAAAAAACCAACCTCCACACTTATAGTGACAAGTAAAGGAACAAAGATCTGAAAATCATGGAAATCAGATGATAGGGTCACAGAGTGTGTTTGTAAGGGCTTTGCATATATATATATATATATATCTTTGCATATATATATATACATATATATACCTATATATATTTTTTTCTCTCAAATGGAAGGAAACTGCTGTTATTTTTGAAATTCCTTTTAAAGACTCTATCTTCTGACTGTCTTTGCAGCTGTGATGGAGCAAACCAGAGCACACCCAAATTCTGGGGAAGGATGTCCTTAAACTACCTGTAACCTGCAGGTGGGGTGCTTAGCACAAACAATAAGGATAATTTAGGGCTATCACAGAATCATATCATAGAATTCTAGAATGGCCTGGGTTGAAAAGGACCACAATGATCATGTAGTTTCAACCCCCCTGCTCTGTGCAGGGTCACCAACCACCACACCAGGCTGCTCAGAGCCACATCCAGCCTGCTGCCGTACCCAACCGGACCTGAGTAAAGCGACCCGTGACTCAGCAGAGCTGCGCCAGGCGGGAACTGCGAGACCCCTCCTCAACGCGGCAGCTCCGGCTGCCGGCAGCAGAAAGAACGCGCCTACGTCACGTGACAGCGGATTCGAAAGAGCGGCGCCAGACGCCGACCACGCGCAGGAAGCGGCCGGCCGGCCGGCCGCCAGCGAGACGCATCGGGGCGAGGCCGCTTATTGGACTGCGGCGGGATCACATGTCTCGCTTTCCAACGGCCGGCGGCGGGGCAGCGGCCCGCTCCGCCCCACCGTCCCCCGAGCCGCGGCCGCGGGGCGGGCGGCGCATGCGCGTTGGGACGGCCGCCGGGCCGGTGTCTGTCTGGTTCCGAACGTCTGACGGCGACGCGAAATGGCGGCCTGACGGCGGGAAGACGGAGCGGGC
Source organism: Perdix hodgsoniae (assembly GCA_035772895.1). NCBI lineage: Eukaryota > Metazoa > Chordata > Aves > Galliformes > Phasianidae > Perdix > Perdix hodgsoniae. The sequence continues at coordinate 5,636,377 of JAPSGF010000041.1, forward strand.
GGCTGAGGGGCACGGGCGGGGGATGGTGAGCGGGTTCCGGAACCGGGCAACCCGCTATCGGACTCCGATCGCCGGCCGCAGCTTCGGCCACGCAGCGACGGTTCGTCGGGCAGGGCCGGGCCGGGCCGCCGCGCGGGTGAGTGGCGGCTCCGCTCCGTCTCCGCCCGGCTCCCGGCCCCGCCGGAGGAAGGCGCTGAGGCGGGGCGAGGCCGGAGCTGCGGGGGGCCGTTGCCGGCGGGGTGGCGCCTGACCGCCGCGGTTCCGGGCGGCCCTGCAGGCCCCGCCGCGTGGGAGCCGGTGGGGTGGGACTGCGGGCGGTGAGGGGTCCCCCGGTTGGACGTGCGTCACCCCGACGGGCGGCCGGCGGATGAAAAAGCAGCGTGGCGTTGGTTAGCGGGAGGAAGGCCGGGTAGGGAGCTCACCGTGTGCGGGGTGCGGGGCGGGGTAGGGTAGGATCGCGGCTGTGAAGGGCGGGTGGCGTTTTGAGGAATCGGGCTGGAGGGTGGCAGGGTTCCCGTTTAATCGCCGCGGAGGGAAGAACCAGCGGTGTTGTGCGAGAATGCTGCCGGGCTTTTGCAGAGGAAGAGACGGGAGCGCGTGTTAAAAGCGAAAGAAGCCGCGTTGGAGCCGCGCGTCGTTTGAGGAAGCGAGGAGCCTGGCTGGGCTGCCCCGTGTGTGCCCTGCGACTTCCGGGCCGGACGGAAGGCTTAAGAGCGGGGGGTGAAAAAAGCTTCCTAATGCTGGTTGTGCAGCCTGAGTACCATTGGGATGTCGGCGCTTTCTGTCGCTCCCACGTCTGAGGTTGTAAGCTGTGCCAGTGCGAGTTTTTAACCCCCTGTTGTAGAAATCGAGTTGTGAAATGTAAGGGAAGTTCTCGTAATGCTGTGTTAAATAATGCTGTGGGTTCTAGGCGGGTTGTAGTAGCCCAACAATACACGTGTTGAGGTTTTTAAAGAAAAAGCTGTTTCTCAAAATTCTCCCATCTCAACCTGTACACAGCACTCGTGACAGAAAACTCCTGAAGGCTGTGCTGATCTAAAAAATAACATAGAGGTCGTTCTGTATTGCTTCCCGTTTCACGGGTTAGAAATGCCTACAGTCCTCTTGCTGCTGTCTTCATATAGGTTAGATTCTCTTGTCAGCTCCTATTTTCAGACCTGACCTAGAGAAATCACGTGAAGACAAGTAGACATAAAGAACCTGGAGCCTGAGCCAATTAGTTTGCCACTTTTTCCTCATAGTGGAGAACAGGCTTTCTGGTTAATATCGTGCTTGTAATGCTTCAGTGGCTGTCATTAAGACTGGTAACGTGATCTTCTGTGGAATCTGAAGGAGTAACTCTAGGTTAGTCTCATGTGCTTTTGAGCTGTGGCTGTTGCCAATGAGAGGCAATCTTGCCTTCCTCTGGTGACAAGTGTTTGTGTAGCCTTCTGGGAAACTGCACTGGGGAGCCAACTTTAAAATAAGTATTTTTAGTTTTTTTCATTGGGTTAATTTAACCAGCTACCTTGTCTGCAAAGAATCATGTAGTGCGTGGTAGGACCTTTTTTTTTTTTTTTTTTTTTTTCCCAGCAGAATGGGGCTTTTGCCTTTTTAAAGCATTTACAAAGAACAGTTTTTTTGTTTCTGTCCTTTTAAAAGATCCTAATACCTTACCTTGTGAAATTATGGCTTTCGGTCATGACCTTTGTGAGGTTGCTGCTATGCAGTTGGATTTACTGTTCTGCTTAAAAAATTAATAATAATGGGCTAAGCAAGATGTTCTGTAATCACACATTATCATTTTTGGCTCTGTAATTCAGCTGTTTGTGGAATTAGTTTTTTTCTGGACCAGCCTAAGAGGACTTTTTGAGGAAATTTATATCTTGCACTTGCTTGACACTTATATTGCTACAGGACTGCATACTTGATAAGCTTTAGTAAGTATCTAGTGCCAGATGAAATCATCATCAAAACTGCCTTCCATATCAAATTTGAATGTAATTATTTGCAAAATCTTTCAGATAAAATAATTTACCTGGATTCATTCTTCGTTTTTGAACACAGCTGATAAGTTTACAAAAACGGAAGTCAGAAGTTAAAACTACAGATTTTAATTCTCCAAAGCTGACTTTGCAGTCCAGTAGCAAAATTACAGTTAGATACATAAGTTAATAGCTTTAAAACCCCTCATAACACCTAGGTGTCCTTTGTAAGAAAAGTCATCTGATTCATTTGCAATAGAATTTTTCAGTATTCTAATTAGTGGTGTCTTAGCAATCTGGTTCTTTGTAGGAGGGTGTTGTTTTCATCCTTACCCAAAGTGAACTGGCAGTCCAGTTGCCTTAGTTGGTCATTATCAGTATTGATTTTAGGTGCTGTCAAGGAACTTTTTTCTTGCAAGGCTGTTGGTGTTTACTGGGTATACTGAAGCAAGATGGATTGGGATATGTAATCTATATGTAATCTTTTAACTAGATCCTTTTATGTGTTTTTGTTGCTTTTTTTTTTTTTTTTTTTGCAGCCCATCAGCCTAATTGGTGACAAGGTACAGAATACAGCACTGAAAGGAATTTTTCTAGCTTGCTCCACTGCTGAAGAAAAATGACTCTGTGATTGAACTGTGTGTTTCTATTGTTGCTAAAATTTAGTGTCAAGTAATGCTAATAACCACAACCCCAGTTTCATATGTTGTGTTGATTGTTGTTGCAACAAATGCTAAAAACACTTGGTTTTCAACTGTTGTTCAATTTTGACTTAGTTCTGTGTGAACCTTGGTTCCATTTACTTATTCAGAATAACAAAAATTGAAGACCCTTGCTGCTTAGGATGACTGGGCAATTGATCCTATGCGTTTCTGATACTTTTTTCTACAGGCGTGGAAAAATGGCAAAGAGAATTGCAGAAAAGGAACTGACAGACAGAAACTGGGATCAAGAAGATGAAGCTGAGGAGGTAAGACTACACGTTAGATTCCTCAGATACATAGTTATTTATATGTAGATTTTATTCATCTTGTGGGTAAAATCTTCAGTAGAATTTGTTAGAAGTGTAATAGTTACAGATGATTTTGTTTTGTTTTTAAAGCTTCCCCTATATGCAGATAATATGGCAAAGTAGCTTTTGTCACCAGCTTGGAGGAAAGGAACTTTACATTTCTAAAGGGAAACCTGGGATTGTTAGGATGTCTAAAACTTTTGAACTGTTCAACTGTCTGATGGATATTTATGCAGTTCACAAGAAAATTCTTTTGATTTCTTGAAATTGTTGTCTCTAAGCTTCACAGCCATGATGTAGTCTAGATATTTTCTTCACGTATTTCCTGGTCTTTCTATTTAAGGCATGTGTTTTATCTCTAAACAAACTGTGCTAGTTTCTGTGCTACTAAAAAAAAGAAAAAAAAAAAAAGCTTAGGCTTATAGAGTGTAAGAAAGAGAACTGCTAGTACTTTTTCATAAAACTGATAGAAGAAAGCTTCATCTCCTTATTCATTTTTGGGTAGTAATTAGTCATTAGCTAACTTTACCAATACTTTAACTTCTGCAAATTGTGGAAAACTGAAAGTATATCTCCATGTAGCTTCTCCAAACTGGATACTGTTTGTAACAGTGTAACTGTTACTGATAGAGTACCTTCAGCAAAATTAGATTCCTTGTTTTAAAAAATATATAATAAGATTGAATTACTTGCCATAAAAAAATTGAGATTGCAGTCTGTATAAAGGGTAATTGAATGCAAAACAAGGAAAACAGAGCTGTGAAATATCAGCTAATCATCCAAGCACCTGGCGAGCTAGTAGTAGTACTGTAATATTCCTCGTTTTTTAAAATTTCTTCTCTTGTTAGGGAGAATTGTGTTCAGAGAGTACACTTGTGTTCAAAAAGTATCTCAGGATTTCAGTCATTTCTTCAGGCTGTGACAAATAGATGGATTGAGAGTTCCACTAATAATTCCATAACTTTATCTCAAAAGGTGGGAACCTTCTCAGTGGCTAGCGAGGAAGTCCTGAAGAACAGAGCTATTAAAAAAGCAAAGCGTCAGAATGTTGGATCAGAGGTAATGTAATCACTGAGCGTTAGTATTGTAATTTCAGTCAGTTGCAAAATATGTCATCTGTGTTCAAGACTTTACTTATCTGGGCTTGTAACAATACTATATCAAGCTATTGTTTTAAAGTTATACGCAACTAGTCAACTGCTCCACTACCAATCCTGGCATTAGGGTTCTGGAAATCTAGCCTGGAAGCTACTAATTATTCATACTGGAGGGCTGGGGGAAGTCCGAGGCAGTAAAATCCAAATTATTAAGAGTCTAAGAGTCAAAGAAATGTCTTCTGTTTAAAAAAAATAGTACTTTTAACCATTGAAGTGTGACATACATTTTGCAGTAACAAATGGAATGTAGAAATGAAGTTGGCCTTTCTTACGGGTTTAGTTCCTTTGAAAGTGTTAACCAGCCTAACCAAAGTGGAGTCCTTTCAGAAGTTCTTGACAGATGCATCTTTCTGTGAAACTGTCTTTCAAGATCGTGTGCCCCGTGTTAGGATTTGGACAGTTTTTACCTGCCATCCAGGTTGCTTTTAGATAGGACAAGACTAGGCTCAGTTATGACCTATGTAGCTTTTTCTTATACTCTTCTTTTTCCTTCTGTCCAGGCACTACACATGTGGCAGCTGTCCCATCTCTCTTTTACCTGTGGTAGTTTTAGCCACAGATATGGTAGAGGTTGCAGTTACTTTGGGAACTCTATTAATAACAGAATTATAGTGATATAAAACAAACAAACAAACAAAAAAAACAACCAGCACCTTGGACATGAAGTATTCGGGGGCAAAATAAAATGGATTAGACAGAATTAGTTGAGTAAGGGGACCAGATGATTGCAAAAGAAATGATTGTAAGGCTGGGATTCAGCTGTCACATCAGAACTCGAACAAGTCTAAAAAGCAGAAGAGATGTCAGGATAGCCAACTCTGCATGATAAACCTGTGAAACATTTACAAAAAGATAAACTCAGAGTTTACTGAAGTTCATAAATGAAACAAGTAGAATGCTGCAAAGACAAGAGTCTGCAGTTGAACTGGGTTGTCCGGGGAGAGGTAGGACTGATCAAAGGGACAGGATAAAAATAGCTAGCTAGAAATGAGAAACACAGGACTGTACTGGTAATGGTGAAGCACAAAGGGAAACAGAGAGAGCCCAGGCCTCCAGGGCCAGATAGTGAAAGTGAACCAAAAATTGCTGAGTTCTGCTATTTCTCAGTGACGAAAGCAGATGAATCTCAGAAGACATTCTCCTTTTTCTGAACACTGAAAGAAGAGAAATTCTACTTCAGTAATAAGTGCTCATTACCTCAAAAGATATGTAGTAGATAAAAGTAGCAGTACCTGCTTGGGTGTTAAATGTGCTATATGACTATCTTATAAAAACGTGTAAGAAACTACATTATAAAATACTATGGTAGTAGTGTTCAGAACTGGGTAGTGAAAAGGTTGCAGAATGCAAATGTGTTACATTATCACACACAGTCAGTCTTTGTGTTTCCCATCAGTCAGATTGGAATAATTTTGTTAAGTCCCTTAGATATTACAGAGGTGACTACAGAGTATGCTGTTTTGATGAGTCTCATGGGTGCTGGACTCTAATTGTGGTTGTTCCTGAAAATGACTCTGCAGTTATATATTGCTCCATGATTATTTGAAGAAAATAAGATGCTATGAATGTGTGAACAGGTAGACAAACACGTCTGCTGTTCTGAACAATTTCTAGGCATCTGCTTCCTGTAAATAGTTTATTTTCATTCCAATCCTCTGAGTCTTTTAAAAATAGTACCGGTATGTGTCATAGGGAAACTATTAATCCTGTTTACATAGCTGACTTAGAATAAGGGACGTAAGGCATAAATTGACACGTTGAAATTTGATATCTAATGGCTTTAGAAGCACTGTGATGCATATAACTGATTTTTATTTTATTTTTCTGTCCAGCCTGAAAGTAGAGGAGCGTTTAAAGGTTTTAAAGGCTTTGTATTGCCTTCTGGAAAAGAAGGAGGTGGCTTCAGCGGATTTGGTAATGGTGCAGGAATAAAGCCTTTAGAAGGCCTGTCTAATGGAAACAGTAGTATCTTCAGCACTCCTTTCAGCAGTTTAAAGACAACATCTGAAACAAAATCTGCTTTTGGTAAGCTTTAAAAAAGTATACCTTCATCAAAATGTTCAGCCGTAAAATCTGTAGAGTTGATTTAATAGTGAATAAACAAATTCCAATAACTCTGTAGTTCTGTTTCTTCAAGATTTTAGATTAGTGGAAGGACATGATATCAAATAAACGCAGTTTTAAAACTACAATTGGATGTGATATTGGAGATAAAAAATTTAGAGACAAAGGGAGTGGAAGAAGTTTGCTGCAGTACACTCTGAATGGTATAAAAGAGCTGATGACACATTCCAGTCAAATAATCATCCCAATTACCCAAACCTTATTATTAAAAAAATACTGCTTGTGGAAAATATCCTTTTAGTTGCACTGACATCTTTACAGTTTTGTTTAGTTTTGTTTTTAAGGTCTTGTTTCTATATTATTTACTTTTTTGAGCTTTGTTTCTTGTACATCTGGTAAGACTGACTGCAATTTAAGAAGTTTATCTCTTACATTTATACCTACGTTTTAAGATCCTAAATATTTTGGCAGATCTAACTCTAGTCTTGTGCTTTGGTATTTAGTCCCTTAACTTTACAAGCCTTACTAAGTGCTTCTGTCAACGTAGCAAGTTCAGATCTGTTTCATAGCATTGCCTGGCTTACTCAGCCTGTGCTATCTGGCACGCAGTGTTGTGATGCAGTGAACTGTACATAAATGAACAAGACTTAAATGATTTGATAATTTGATACAGAAATAGAGAATGCTTTTTTTTTTTTTTAAAGAAATTCTAAACCACGTTTTTCTTTTAATAGGATCCCCCGTGTCAAATGGTCCAACTACAACCACATTTACTGAGAAGGCGGCTGCAAGCCCAAAAGCTAATGGTGGCAGCCAACCATCGTCATCTGGCTATACTCAGAGTAAAGTCTGTAGCTCTAGCGTTTATCACAAACAGCTAGCAGCTTTAAACTGTTCTGTGCGTGACTGGATCGTTAAGCATGTAAACACAAACCCGCTATGTGATCTGACACCTATCTTTAAAGACTATGAGAAGTATTTAGCAACTATTGAACAGCAACATGGAAACAGTAGCGATAGTGGCTCTGAAAATGAAAGCAACAAGACACCTGGCACACAGTCTGTTTCCACATTTGGGAATTCGAAGCTACAGCAAGGATCAACTTTCCTGTTTAACAACAAAGCTGAGGATGCCTCTGACAAAAAAACCGAAGTTGCATCAGAAGAAAGAGACCCATCAATAGGAGCTACGTCAACTGTCTCATTTAATATCAGCAAGAGTGGTCACAGTTCAGGTTTCAGTTCCTTTGGTTCAGGAACACGTAGTAGTTTCTCATTTTCTCCTGGAAATTCAGGTTTGTTTGGAAAAGATGCAAATCAGGCAAAGCCTGTCACTGCGGTATCCACCAGTGCATTGGAAGCTCAGACAGAAAGTGGGAACAGTGACAATAAAGGTAAATTCTATGTGTAAAAATCCTTTTAATGGTAAACTGTGAATGACTGTGACTTAAGAATAACGCAAAAATGAATTAATACTAAGTTGAACAAGGTCATAGTTTCTGTACGTGAGGGTTGCAGAATGATGTTACGCATGCAGAATTGCATACTGCTTAAGTATGCAATTGCATTAAGTATGCAGTATTGCATACTGCTTAAGTGACACTGAAAATGTATGATTATCAAAACTTACACGTCTGTCAGACTTGTTTTTTGTAATAAATTCTTAAGCTGAATACAAGTCTGAAACAGATGAAATTTAAAGCAACTGGTATGTTCACCTTGAGCCTGCAGGACACCTCAATTCTATTGCTTTTCCTGTAGATTTATTAAAAGATTACTCAATGAAATACATAAGATATGAAACACTTACATGCATCTTACTTGCTAGACTGCAAGAGACAAAGTTGCTTGCTATTGGAAGGTTTTTAGCTAAGTTGAATATTGTTAGCTGATAGAAATGCTGTAGCAGTTGAAAGAACGACTGGAATGCATAATCCTTGCCCTCTCTTGTCTACCATATCTGCAGCTGAGTACCTTTCTCCCAAATTAAACTTGGCCTTGTGTGCTTATTATTACTGAAGGTTACTCTTCAAAATGTTAGAACGATTTTTCCCCTGAGAAAAGGTTGTGACTTAAATTTGACTCATTAAGCTCTATTTGCTGTGTTTAAATGTATTTTGATTGGTTGGTGGGAGTTTGATATTTTCATGTAATTGAAATTGAAGATGAGCATAAAGTTGCTTGGCTGGAGGAAAAAAAAAACTGAAACTGGAGGAAAAAAAAAGTGAAACTGTCTAAGAGCCCACACTGATTTTAATATATTTTGTCAATCACTGACATGCATGTTTATATAACATCTGTAGTCTTATATAACATCTGTAGTCTATAGTATGAATAACTAATTCTAACACAAGCCTAACATTAACATGTGGGATGTACTGAAACTTTATTTAAAGGTGGAGAAGAGGAGGAAGAAGAGCCACCAAAAGTCATTGTTAATGAAATAAAAGAAGATGATGCTTTCTACTCAAAGAAGTAAGTGTCTTTACCTTAAAATAATGAATCATAACTTTGAGAATAAACCTCATATCTACATTTTGCAATTAACCATAGAGGTGTAAAAATTAATGATGTATATGTTGGCTTTCTGGCTTATGTCTTCTATATAGAACATGAAGTTCTGCATGTAAAAACATAATTACAAAGACATGTAGGATCTTACTGATATTTTTGTGTCTTGAATACAGCACTGATAGCTATTTGTAATAAGGGTTTTTCTTTGTAATTTTTTATTTTATAGTGAAGGAATTTCTGCCTTTGTAGTTTTTTTATTATTCCTTGTTGAGTAATGCCTTTATAATAACTGTTATTACTATACTCTGTATAGATCCTGAATACAAGTCACTGTGTGTACATATATAGATAGTTTTTGTTTTTTTTTTTCCCTGAAAGTAATGCTTGTCATGCTGAAAGAAATAGCCTCCTTTTACTGAACTGATATGTATCACTGTACTGTACTTTGGGGTGCATTACAAACAGCATAGGGCAAAAGATTCTCTTGTTATGTCTAGCATAGGTGCAGCTTTGTATTGAGTATTGTGTGCAGATCTGGGCTCCACAGTACAAAAAAGATCTTTGAGTGCTTATAGAGGAGGGCATCAAAGCCACTAAGAGGCGAGGAGGGCATGTCCTATGTAGGAGAAGCTGAGGACCATTGGGCTATCCTAGGTGGAGGAGAGGAGGCCAAGAGGTGATCTCGCTGCTCTCTGCAGCTCCCTACAAGTAGAAGCAGAAATAGGTACCAGATTCCGCTTCTGTGAACTGATTACAGGATGGGGATGGCACAGAGCTGCACCAGGGGGTGGTCAGACTGGACATAAGGAAAAATTTATTTACTGTGGTATTTATTTCCAGTGGTCAAGCATTGGAGCAGGCTTCCTAGTGAGGTGGTTGATGCTTCATATCTGTCAGTTCGAAGAGGTGTCTGTATACCACCCTCAGTAATATCCTAAAGCTTTTGGTTAGCTCTGAAGCGTTCAGGACTCAATCCTTGAAGGTCTCTTCCAACTGAATTGTTCTGTCTGTTAGAAGATGAATCAAGCAGGGTCAGGAAGAATAAGGATTTATTACTTGTAGTCCAGAAAATTAACTGATTATTGTTAAACTGCTGGCTTACTGGGAGTCAGACACATGGCCATACATATCTACATACATATTTGGAGGATACTGATATTTAATATCTATCCAAACTAAGTCTGCTTTTCTTGTGCACAGATGTAAACTGTTCTACAAAAAGGATAATGAATTTAAAGAAAAAGGTGTAGGAACATTACACTTAAAACCAGCAGGAAATGAAAAAACTCAACTCCTAGTCCGAGCAGATACCAATTTAGGTAAGTAAATTTCTTCTAGTAACAAGTCTTGATGTAAGATACTCTACAAAGCATTAGGATTTTATACATAGTATAACTGATGAGATTGCTGATTTTTTTCCTCTTGAATAATTTCAAGCAATTGGACACTTCTACAAATATTCTGAAATAATACACATTAAGTAGTGCAAGGAAGTAAAGGCTATGGTGTGTGATTGGGTACTGTTTTCCTAATTTTGTTTTAGTAGCTATTTTCCATCTCTGACTTGCTGAATGGCTGTGAAGCTTGGCTTTAGGACTCCACAGTCAAGTATATTTGTATCAGAGGTGTGATGAATGTAGGTGAATATAATTTGTGCTGTGATATAGGCCATGTGTTACTTGTTTAAATATTAATTGTTGAACAGCTTTGCTACATCTTCAGTACCTCATTTCAACAAATGGGAAATGGAGTTCATATTAACTTGGCAATTTCCATAAAGTACAGTAAATTATGCTCATAAAAGATGTGAGAACTTAAGCCATGCTGTGCCTGCAAAGCCACTGGTAAACCTTATCTCAGTTTCACTTTATTAGATGCTCTGGCAGGTCAGTAAAAAGCCCCCACAGCCCTATTAGGCAAAGTTTTCAAATGTATGGTGAGACTGGAACTCCTGTGTCAGTCACTTCCATATCAGTGACTTCTTCTGATGGAAAGAGGCAAGGTTTGCCTGGTAAAAGGCAGTTCTTTTTAGCAATAAAACTTAAGGCAGGTGTATGGCAGTGATCCTTCTCTTTCAGCATTTTTTTTAAGGATTTGAGTATTCTGAATAGAGCTGGTGAAAACTTGTTTTCTCTAACTTATGTACCCGATAACAGTAGTCTTAGTTTTTAATTCAGCTGATGCTCATTTTCATTATGTTGATTGACATTCCCTCTAACATCATCAAAGATGATACTAGAAATTTTTTTTCTAGCTCATACACTTCAGCTTGGTGACTCCAAGCACTGATTTGTACAAGCAGCTACACTCATAGTGATGCACACTTTCCCTTTTGCTATCTTCACACAGTGCTGTATTACTTTCCTTAAATCTCACTGTGTTTGAAAAACTGAACTGGAAAGGAAGGCGAAGACTGACTTTTCCATAAATACTACCACCATGTTGTGAACTATTGACCAGGTTTACAAAATGTGTGCATCTTCTGTTGAAGCAGATTTGAGTTTGTTTGCAACTGTTTTAATAGACCACTAATACTGTGCATCTCAAACTCACTACAGAGTGACATAGAACCATCATTAGTAAGAGGTAGACCACAACAACTGTGGTATATGAATTACAGAATAAATACTTGGTATCCTCAATAGTTTGTCCATTTTTAGATTAATATGTCTGTATGTGTGTGTTAAAGCTAACTTTTTTTGCTTTTGCTTACAAGCTATGCTTCAGAATGAGTAACTTGCATAAGCATAAACTAAGAAGTGACTCAATTCCTTATTTGCTAATTCTCTTATGTTCCTTTTCACTGTATGTCTCTACTGTCATTTGATATGTCTCAGTTCCTTCCCTTTAAAGCAAGAGGGTGAGTGTTTTTTGGAGATTGTTCCTTCCTACTGAGGAAATAAATTAGGAACAGGGGCCATGAGCAGATGCTTAAGGAATAAGACAAGTATATCTGACACTTCGGAAGGAAGTGCCTTCTTTCCAAGCAGACTTAAATCCCTATTAAATAAGTATACTAACATACATATTGTTAAAAAAAAAAAAAAGCTGGAAAATTGCTAATTTTTTTCTCCCTTTGCATGCAGGAAATATACTGTTGAATGTTCTAATTCCACCCAAGATGCCATGTACAAGAACCGGAAAAAACAACGTTCTTATAGTTTGTGTTCCTAATCCACCAATTGATGAGAACAATCCAACTGTTCCTGTCACTATGTTAATAAGGGTGAAAACAAGTGAGGATGCAGATGAATTGCACAAAATCTTACTCGAGAAGAAGGAGGCTTAAGTATGTTGCAGTCAGTGATTGAGAAATTATTGCCAAACTGCTGCTGCTCTATTTTTTTTTTTCCCTTCCATATCTTCACTTGAACACTTAACTCTTTATTCTGATACTAAGAACTACTATAGAAATTCTGGAAAAATCTGTGAGGAAAAGATAAACTAGCTAATAAAAGTTTTAATAGAACAAGTTTTGGACTGTGCTCCCTCATTTTTCAACGTTGAAATGCAGGACCTCTTCTGGATAAACTACACTGACTTAAATTAAAGCATGTTTTTAACAGTGGTCAATTTGACTGAATGGACTGAAATCAAAGTATAAAATATGGTACCAGAGATTCCTCACAGACGACAGTGCAATGCAACAGCCTCCTATTTTGAGAGGATATTCAAATTTAATCATTGAAACTGTTTCTGTACTCAAGATTTTTATTTTTAATTGGTCTGTCATTCTTGTGAGACTAATTTTTCAAACTGTCAATAATGACAATGTACCCAAACAATGACGATGTATATTGTACTGTGTTTTAACTCTTACAAACTGGTGTGATTCTGGGACTTGGAGACTGCATCTCCAGCTATTTAATACAAAGTTAGCTTGCATAGTCTTGTTGACAATAGTGTTTCTTAGAGAAGAACTGTCAGTTCTGTTCTTACTGTAGCAACAAGCTAATGATGTGCAATAGTATAAGCAGACAACTGGAAGACTGTTTACCTTGGACCACAACCCCAGCTGGCATTTACTGCCTTCTGACAAGTCAGAGGCAAAGGTTCCAATGTATTCTTCCCTAATCTATTGGGCTAATGCTGAAATTCAGCAAAGGCAGAAGGTACTTGTCTTGCTAGTACTTCACTAAAGATAGATTTTTCACAAAGTTCAGGATTTTTACAAATCCTTGTACTCTCTCTCTGGCCATTACCAAGAATGCATGCACAGATGTATGTCAATAATTATCTTTCCCATGTGCTCAAACTACAGTGCATTGCTGCACTACCTAAAGCAGTAGTTCACAGCCTTAGGATGAGCTTTCTGTCACACTGAGGGAGCACTTACTTATTTAATCTGTAACAGGTTTTAGCAGAGTAGAAGTAAACCATGTGACAGTGATTCACAGAGCCACAGAGCAGGACATTGTTTTGCCCTAGATTTCCATCAGACCTTGTTCAGTTAGCTAATCCTTTTCTTTTTCAAATCTTGGCCTAGTTGGCTGGCAACTCCCTCATAAATATTTTTCTGCTTCACTTCCATCTCTGAGAACTATCAGAGAGCTGGACGCTGATATTCAGTTTGACCTCTGATTTGTTACAGTGACCAGCTTTGGGGATTTGGAAGAAACATGCCACCCTGCTCCTGGCTAATAAGGCACAGAGGGAAAAACCAAACATTCACTAATGCAGCAACATGATGCAATTCTCACAGGGGATGATACAGTCCGTAACAGTGGCAGCCTGTGGTCGGGAAAAAGGAGAAGCATCATTTGAGCAGATTCTTCTCTCTGCTCTCCATGAGGGAACAAATGGCTGTCTTTAGTCCTAGTTTACTGCACAATTCAGGTTAAGGCCTTTTTTTTCCCCCCTGTTAACCACAAAGGAGAAAAACTTTACAGCATCTACAGCCTTCCTGACCAAAGTTCAAAAACAAAGGCCTTTGTTCACATTTCAGCTTCACTGAGATCACTGGAATTGCATTTTTACCACTGAAGTGTAAAGGGAGCATAGATACTGTTTCAAGTATTGTTCTATAAATACAAAGTTGTGCCTTTTTTTTTTTTTTTTTTTTTTTTTGCACCAGCTTAGTGTTTAACTGTTAAAAGTAACTGATATTACTTTCCTCAATTTTGATTTTTCTGAAGTCTTGCTGATACCTAAACTGGAGGCCAAAAGCTGAAGGCTTTCATGGTAACTGTGTATGAATGAAAAACAGAACTGTTGCCTGAAAGTTTATTTATAGGCTCAGGTGTATCGTCCAAGGGCTCAGTTAATCTTGCATTCGTCTTTTGATTGTAGTGTCTTAACTTGTCTCCATGAAGCAGCATTTATAGGTTAAACTGCTGGATGGGGTGAGCAGATTTTTGTTACTCTTTCTCACTTTAAGAGTAATTCAGTACAGATGGTTTCAGGGGTCTTAGTTTTATGTTTATTTCCTAAATCTGATGGGTTTATAACTTACAGCATATCCATTGAAGCATGGACCAATTAAAATAGTTAAGAGACAAACTGAACTTCCTAGGTATCCTTAATGACTTACCTCCAAAGTGAGGCAGTCACTGTTTTTTTTTGCACATCTTTGGCCCAATTCTAAAACTGCCTATTGCATCTTTGTTGTGTTTTCAAAGGTGGCCATTCTGAGGATGAGCACAGAGTCTAAGAAAAAGGTAAACAGAATAATAGAATATACTGATACACTGGAGAACAGTATTCATGGTAGCAAGCAATATCTTTGATTAGCTGTGGGAAAGACTAGTAGAGATAAAACAAAAATTCTTTAGCAGTGTACGTATTTATCAGTAAAGCCTAAGGAAAGGTAATAGAAATCTTGTGTTAATTACAATGTCAGATATCTGGTTTTAAAACCATGGTTTCAAAAATGGGAAAGATTAACTGCAAATCAGAGATTGAATCAACATCATTCTTAGTGACTCTGCAATTATCTGACTATGAAGCAGTAGAAGTCAGTCAAACATTTCACTTGGTGTTCAATTATGAAGCACAATCCTTCTCAGTACTGTTACTAAAACCAAATCTATGATGAACCTTCAGTTTCTATTTAAATATTAAAATTATGTGATAGTTTTAAAAAGCCAGGGATCGTTACATAGAAAACTAAAATGAGTTTAAAGTAACTTAGTGGGGAGAACAGAAATCAATTTATGCCTTCATAACTAAGTGGCTACACAAGGAAGGACTTTGATCAGAATTCCTGTTCGATGAGGCATTCCTGTATCATGGTTAATATCATGGTAGATATCAGACAGCTGATGTTAAAAATCTTAAGTTTCCTCCTGTAACTTGAGTTAATGCCTAGACTGTTAAAGCTGTACATAGGTGTTGGAGTGTCTAATAGATGATATGCATTCTTCCTTTTGTTGCAA
Source organism: Perdix hodgsoniae (assembly GCA_035772895.1). Lineage (NCBI taxonomy): Eukaryota > Metazoa > Chordata > Aves > Galliformes > Phasianidae > Perdix > Perdix hodgsoniae. The sequence continues at coordinate 5,651,462 of JAPSGF010000041.1, forward strand.
TTTTGAAGTTTTAGCAGCTTGAAAGCCTTTTCCCTCCCACCTTTCTGCTCCTCCAAAAGAAGACAGTGAAGATCTCAGCTTCTTTGAACTTCTCAGAACCATCTGTAAGAGAGATTATTACTGTTGTGAATTTTATTTTAAAATACTAAGTTGCTATTTGCAAGTCTTCTGTAATGTACTTAAATGATCTATTTGGGAACACAAGACCATCTCCCTATAATCTCTTTTTGCTGATGGACATGAAAACTCAAATCTGTAGTTTAAATGAAGATGTTGCAGAACACAAGCCAATGAAGAGGTAAGGCTTTAGTAGCAGGAACTTTAGTTCAGCTCCCTTTGCAGCACTGTAACACTTAAAATGTTCTTAAAGACCTACTTTCCGATGCCTTAACTTATTTGCATCTGCTAAAATTTTGTAGCTGGTGCCTGTGTGCAAAACTTTACTGTCATTAAACAATTTTAAGTGGCGTGAGTTAGCATAAAAATCAATGGAAATGCTGAATGTGATTCTCTCTTAATAGACTTCAAACTGCTCTGAATTTTTCAATGGATACTTAATTTTCATATAACTTGTAACAACTTTTTCGTTAGTTCTCATGCATTGAGGAAGTGTACAAAAATCCTTGGAAAATGTGAATAAACGAATGAGAGAAATGTCTTGTGTGTATATCCCTTTCACTTGGACTGTAAGCACTATGAACAGAAGGCATTCTACATTCAGCTGCTCGCAGGTGAGCTGCCTAGGCTGCTATGACATCACCAAAGGCTTGGTCAGCAAAATACTGACCTGAAAGGTAAGAAAGAGCCAGGGTGGCCTTCTACTTGACAGAGAAATATTAGTTCTATTTGCCTGACAGTATCCAGTGAGTGACATTTTTAGGTCGAGCCTAACAGCTCTACCCAAAAGCAAGGCCATCAAGTGATTCTTAACTTCACTGTGACAGTATGCTAAACGTCAAGAACAAGTTTTAAAAAGCAAATCAGACTTGCAAAAAAAAAAAAAAAAAAAAAAAGCTAAGTGTGTACAATGGCTTTCCAATGCACCACAAACTGAGACCAGGAGAGTTACACATGTCATACAGCTATGCTTTCTTCATTAGCCACTGTTGTGCTGTTCAGCCCTACCTCAATTCTCTCTGTAGTTCTGGATCTGTCCATTCCCACGAACAGGAGCTACTTCTTGCATGAGGGAATAACAACTGGTCAGCAAACATTATATTGATTTTAACATGGATAACTTAGTCCCTAACCTGGCACAAAATTTCATGCTCATTTGTACAAGTTAGTGTCCAAAGCTGACAAGTTCATAAAATACTGATAACTTCCTGCATTTTCCATCACCCTCCAACCCTAGATGTTGCTGAAAACTTGAGTTAAGATACTGCACCATACTGAATATAACACTGCAGTGTATCCACGGTGAAAAACAGCAACAACCACAACCTTTTAGATGATTTAACAGTAAGAAAGCAAAAGTAGTATAGTATTGGCTCAGGGGGAAAGGATTAGATTTCTACTGATATATCTCCATTTGAAAGTGTGTAATATCAAGAAAAGTTGCACGACAAATACAAAGAGTAAATAGACTACTACCACAGTGCAAATTACTAAATGTAACAAGAACAGAAAGTGAAAGATAACAGTATCCTCCCATCTTCTAGAGAACTTGCGGCTGGAGCTCTAAACCAAAGATTTTACTGCTTGCAAACCAGAAAACAGCGAAAGTGACAGCGCAGATGACTGCAAGTCCTGAATATCCAGACTCAAAGTGCAGCACTTCAGGAACAGTCTTTATTACCCAAATCCATCTCTTTCCTAGTCCAGTAGGGAAACACTCCTAAGAGCAGACTGGTCACAGCAACTGAGTCATACAGAAGAACAGATCCATCCAAGAAGCACGTTAAGCCCCAGCTAAAGGCTATGCACATTGTATGCTATAAAAGCAAGTGAAGCTGACAAGTAAGCCACTGCAATACAAAGAACAGATCCCCAGACAGATGATGGGTTCTAATGCTAAAGACAAACTGAAAGCCAAATGAAGAGCAACAGCCAATTGAGCAGTTTTGAGTAACACAGCCTTCCAGATGACACAACATTTGAAACTGTGGAAGATTTCAGACAGAAGAGCAACAAACTTGCTTGGCTATTCAGTAGGTGGTGAGTGGATGATAACCTCTACGCCACTCTACAAGTTATGGTATGAGCTGCACAAAACACGAGTGGTACACGAGAACCAACAGAAGGATGGTGATGCCACACAACATGAGAATACAGTTAGAAGAAAATTACACTGACAGTCACTGATACACCTTTCCAAGTTTCTGTCAGACTTCTGCTCAGATAAAACATGCTGTTCATTTTTCAAAGATAGAAGATACAAATCCTTCTATCTGTACCCAAACATCCTGAATAAGCATTGAAATCAAAATAAGTATTCATTGTCACCCATTTCATGGGAATTACAATTAGGAACAATCTTTACTGAGAGGTTGTGCAGAAACTGGTCATCTCTGGAAATTGGCATAGGCTTTAAAGACACTAGAATTTGCAAGCTCAGGTAATCAGGTGTGCAGAAGTTTCTGACTTTGGTTTGCTATCTTCCATCATAAATGACATAAAATTTTGTTTCAGTTATGGTTTTTGAATTCCACCTAAACCATGGGCACTTCACACATTCCTCTTACCTGCAATGGTAATTCTGTTGGCTACAGTCTCACAGAAAACCTGCAGCGGGTTTCTACACTGTAAAAAGCAAATATCCAATACTGAAAACCATAGATGATATCCCAAATACAACAGCACTGACAATTTATGAAATCCAGTTTTTTCTTACCATTAAAATGAAGTCAGAACGGCTGTCGTGAATTAACATCTATGCCTGGTACATCAGGAGAAGATGAGCAGGTTACCCATGGATATACTTAACAGGAAGTATGGAATTCAGAATTCCTTATGGGGAACCAAACTTGAATAACAACTCTTCTTGTTCCTTTTTTCTCCAAGCACAGTGTAACGCCACGCTTGCAGGGAAATGCAGGGATAGAGGAATGGGCTCTGCCAACCTCTTCATCTTCAAGAGCAAAGCAACATGTCCAGACTTAGCGCAGGCACTCTATTTATAGGTGGCATCAGGTTTTGATCAACACACTGGTTTGAGAATCAATTAAAGTTTGCATCAGTGCCACCACCTTAAATTTACAATTGGTTTGTTTCATTTTAACTGTTTTTACGTAGAAGCCTACCCCCTGAAGCTGCCTACTATGAAATGTTAGTCACAAAAGTCAGCTAGAGAGGGAAGATGTAGTGCCTTGCAATTCTTCAAATAAAAAATGACTTAATGTCACTAAGTACAACTTAAGATAGCAAAAGCAAATAAGAGCAATTTTAACGATACCATACAGGTCCATATTGAAGTTCTTCCTAAACTTATCAGGAAGGAATTCCTGTAGCCAACCACTTCTCAGTATTAAACTCTAGTCAAGTCTAAATACTTACAGCTACCTAGCTTGCTTTAAAAGAAAACAACTGTCAAGAACTGATTTTCTGTTGTTTGGTTTTGGTTTGTTGTTGGCTTTTTTGTTTGTTTTCTGTGGGCTTTTTTTTTCTTTTTTTTTTTTCTTGTTCGTTTAATTTTGCTTTTATTGTGTCTATCTAATAGAGATCTAATGGAGAACTCAAACTTTTAAAACAGATTTGGGAGCACAGTGATTTGAACCCTCTTTCCCTTTGTACAACGTGATTCAGCAAGCAGAGGCTTTGCCCAAAATGGAATAAAAATTAAGAGTAAATAGGCTATCTTTTCTCACGAGTGTCTATTTGGCAAGTATTACTTGTTACGAATGCCACAGAGTGCTACCAGTAAAGAATACATTCAAACTCAAAATCCAGCAGGCACGATTGAGAGAAAACACTTAAAGTTCATGATCGTTTAAGAGGTCTGTTTATTGGCTGCAGGGTCCAACACCTTCTTTGCTGCTGCCATATGCAAAATCAACTCTGTTTTTGGTGCACAAAGGTTCTCCTTGCACTTTGTTTCTAGGGCTCAATACAGTACCAGCAAGATCTCTAACCCAGCATCTTTTAATCAACACTGATGATCAATGAGGCAAAAAACAAACCATGCAACGTGTTTGTTCGATAAAATTAAGCTGAGAGTATTTATATATATATATACACAAACACACACAGAACATTCAACACTGTAACCCTCTTGCAGTCTTACATTTTCTTGACCAAGCATCCAATCACCTATGTGTTCTGGTGTAAAATACCGTTTCATAACGTTTGGTGTAAAAGCTACTTACTTAACAGTGCCTTTCACTGGATTCTACTGCACCTATTTTTGACATAGAATTTTTGTTACATACCAACGCCATACATTTTCAGTCACATCACAAAGGACAAGATAAGGCATTCACAGACATCCAATTGCTCTGATTGCAAGATTTCAATTTTCCAGAGCTTTCAGCCATGACCTCTGAAGACCATGAGAACCTAACAGGAAGGGCGAGTCTGTAGGAGATGGAGAGCTCTTCCAAGAATTACAAACTTATTTCCTGACACTGCTATATACCACACAGAATTTAAGCATATTCTGTTCGTAAATAAAAATTCATTCTTAAACATCATTGGGTAACAAAAGGACTTAGGCACTTCTAAAGATTTTACATCTTTAATAAGGGGAAGCTTTAGACTACAGGGCAAGCAACCACCTGGGAAGTGAAACATTCGTGATTGGCAAGAAGCAGCTCAAAAGCTTAAACATGTAGACTCTTTATGCAGACTTCGTGTCTATAGAGAACCTCAGTGACGAGCACAGGACTCTGCACATGAGGGTCTGCCAGAAGAAATCTGTCTGCAAAACCAAGGACCCAACTGTTAAATTAAAACACGGTAAAATAATACACTTCAGGCAAAACACTGTATGCTGAAAAATCACTCTTGCAAGTAACTCTCTTTTCAGGAAAGCACACTGTGCCCAGAAATGGAAAACTGGGTAACACGGATTCACATCTCAACATGCTCAAAACTTGTAAACAACGAAGACTAAGAGAACAAAAAAGAAGCAACATGAACCTATACAAGCTGGATTTGCCAAGACAGCTGAAAGATTTGTTGAATTTCTAGAAATGGCTTCTTTTCAAAGGAGACTTGGATCCCATCCTGTGCTGGCTGGCACTAAGAGAATGTGATTTTACATACACTGCGGTCTCTAAGGCAAAGCAATAATCTGCTAATATAAAACAAGTAATTTAAGAGCTTTCTTTACAACTCAAAGGCTTTCTACATGCTAAATTTATAAGAGTGAAAAATCTGTGCAGGCTGAAAAAAAAAAAATATACAACCTTGTATATTGTCAGATGTCAAATGCAACATCAGCGAAGAGCTGAAGCAGTAAGCCTCAGGTCCCCAGAGGGAGTGAATGGACAGGATGAGGGAAGCTAAGTCGGTATTGAGAGATGGTGAGACTCTGTAAATAAATAAAAGGATTCTGCAAAGCAACACAAGTTTGTTAACAGTGCTGCCTTCTCAGATAGAGCTGTTGTCAAGCATCAACATAAATATAATGAAAACCACCACGCTTCAACAGTCAGGACATCAACAGCCATACAATGCTGCAGTCCTTACAGCATGCAGAATATTTCAGTTCATTACTCAGCAATTTAAGTGGCCAACAGAGGCCCAAATCTATTGGTTTAGTGCTTCAGAGCATAGAATTTACCCCCTCTCCCCCATACCCCCCACAAATTAAAAGGGTGAGAGGCTTCTAACTAACATTCCCTTTTCTTTTTGGTATAGTGCAATAGCAAGCTAAAGGCCCAGCTGTGCCACCCTGACCCAGACAAAACTTGCATCATCTTCCCTGTCAGTTTGTCTGTATGAAGATAATACATTACAAATTTTTAGGGAATACTTAAAAGCAAAATAAAATACACATTTTTCCCCCCCTCTCACCTGATAACAATGTAAGGAAATCCATCACACGCAAGAACTGTAAGTCAGTTGTTTAAAGAGTGAACAGTTGAGAACAGAGTAAACCTAATTTACTCCCAAAAGAATCAGACATTCAATAATCTTTTTTTTAATCTGTTTACCAGCAATATCCATCTGGGCATACCTGTAGCCCTTTTGTACTAAAAAACTTGAGTCTTCAATGCATATACTGCACATCTGCTAGCAGGATAAAATACATCAATCAACTCTTCTACAGGACTTTTGCATTCAGCCCTTCAAAAACCAGACATCAGATTCATTACACATAACAAAGCAGACAATACTTCTTGCTAGTAGACTTGAGGTCTGCACTGTCCTTCCCATAACACTGACCTTCCGGCTACTTCAGAATCTTTCCTCATTTGCCATTTGCCTAAAAATCTTATGCAAGTTCTGCTCAAGTCTTTCAGACCACGTGAAATCAAGCTGTCCAAACTTAACACACTGGTATCAAAATGCACTAAAAGTTACTTTTGACTAGGCAGCACTCAGGCACCTACCATTCAAGTTCCAATCAGTGTTCATTGTTTCTGTTTGACTAAACTGTTATCAATTGTCAGCAGCAGTATAAATACTAACCGTCTCTCCCCTCCCTCCCTAGTAACTGTTTAAAGGAAACAGCACTGCCTTCCCATCCAATATGAAAATGCAGAATATGGAACATCTTCAGAGGCTTCTGAGTAGGAAAGGCCTCCTTGCTGAAGACTTCTTGGCATGGACATAGGGAGGGAGAGTATTTGCACTGTCTGGCATTAGATGCGCTGCCAGGGATCTCAAGCAAGCATCTGGGCTGCCTATGAAGTTCCCTGAGAGAACATTTCAGTTGCTCTTCAGGAGTCCACCTCTCTGGTAAGATGGCCCAGATATCTCACCTGCATGCCTCAAGTTAGACTGCATGAACAGCCTCACATGAAGTGCACACTCCTACAGTGCAAAACTCAGCCTGCAACACGAAAAGTGGCCGTGCTGGCAATGACAAAGTGATTTTTTTTTTTCCTAATGCTGTCATAAAACATCTGTAGCAAGCAGAAAATGGTCAAATGTCCCTGTTATGCACTCATGCTGCCAGTTTCAGAAATGCCATCACTCTGGACAAAGGTGACTACTCCCAGGTCTAGTCTCAAACAAGAAAAGACCTTACCACACTGGATTCATCATGTTGGGCTGAATGACAATTCATCTATCTATGATGCAGAAGCGGAGCTATTCCAATAGAACGTGGTCTGAGGAAAAAAGCAGAAAGTCCTATCTGAAAGGTTAGTCATCAGATGCTATCTGATAAGAGAATAACACAGCACTTAGGGAAAGGTTGAATTTGGAGGGAGACAAAAGGTCCAGGCTCAGAGCACATATCATATTGGTAAGTATGGCACCAGCATGAGAGTTCAGATGCTCAGTGTCCAAAAAGTGACAAAAATGGCACCTCCACTTTCTACGGACCTTTGTGCGTATATCAGAGTGCCTCGTGCTCTAAGTGACATGCTATCCCACGTTTTGCTTCGCCACTTAGGCAGCTGTAAATAAGTGACCTATGGCTAGCTCCCACATCGATGTGGTGAATCCAGCTGCAGTAGACTCAACATCTCATTATTTATATTCCACGTGTCAAGGACAGCAGTTGTGCTGTTTTGAGAAAGCTGCATTTTACCTGTAAACATAAGGCATTTTTCCTGAGAGCTCCTGACACAACTTTCAAACCACTTTTTTTTTTTTTTTCCAAATCACTTTTCAGAGCAGGATCACATTTAAACCTTCTGCCTTGAAAGAAAACTCCTTGTGCTTCAGCATGTAACAGTACAGCAGAACGTGACCAGGAAAAGAAGAATCTGGGAAAGCTGCCCAGACATTAATTAGCTCTCATGCCCTCCTTGGCCACAAACACTACCACAAGGACACCTTTTTGTAGTATGGTCCAGTGCATGCAGGAGGATGTTGGTTATCAATAAGATTTTAAGTTTCTTGAGTCCACGCAAGGTTTCCAGTTTTTCCACTTTAGCCTCTGACTTGCATGGACTCAGATAAAAGAGATAAGCAGCATTAGTAGTGGATATGAACCTCAGCTTTACTATAGCAGCACATTTTTGCCTTCTTTTCCCTGGCTCAGTTTCTTCACTGGTTCTTGAGGATGAAAATGTTGCTGTTCTTTGGTAGATACACAAATTTGTCAGCAGAGTTCTCCTGTCCTAACACTGACACATGAACAAATGGGAACATTTTAAGCTTCTTTTAATCTCTGACCAAACCCACTGAACATAACCAAATGGCAATGTGTTTTTTTATAGCATCTTTTCCCTTTCCCTCCCTCAGCAGGAATTCATCTTATCCCTTCGGTCTCAACACATACACACGCTCACACACACAAAGCCAATCCAACAAGGAGAGTATGGGCAGCAAGAGTCAATGGAACAACGCTCATTAGTACATCATTATGAAATTGTTTCTTTCAAAGAATATAAAGTTTAACGCATTCTGTACATGTTGTTGGTTTCTTAGTTATAAAGTAAACATAGTAATAAACTGTTCATAAAGCAGTGACACATTTCAGACACAGCCCCTTCTTTTGTTTTGTTGAAAGTCCTCTTCCAGTCGGAAACACTCAAGTGACGTATGCAAATGTGCATATGGTGTATGACAGCAGAGGAAGGAAGAAAGAGGCACTTTTGATCGGCTGGTATTCTTTGACTTCCCTTTTTCTGCGGAGGTTTATGTTCCTGACGCTAGATGGTAGTGTTAGCACAGAAAACTGCTGAGGTTAGGCACTTGGCAACAAGGCTCCAAGGCTGTGCCCGCTCTCTGCTATGTCATCAGAATTGGTTTCTGCCGCACTTCCAGGATATCTGGGAAAGGGAGAGAAATAAAAAGAAACAGCACACTTAGGAGGTCCTGGAAGTAGCCACCACACAAGCAATTCTAGACTGCGGCATACATCCTTTGTTACACCACAAATGGAATTCAAAACACAACTAGCATGAAATTTTGCCTATAAATGAAGCCCGATCCAATTCCACCCTACCTGAAAGATGCTAAGCCTCAAGTATATCCCACCACACAGACATGATATGTGAGCTAAGTATCACTTATAGTGGCATGAAACAACATGTGCCTAAACATGGAGAGAGTGGTAATCTTCCTAAGAAAAAAGGCTTAAGCATGAAAGGATATGCCAGTTTTTAATGTAATGTAATTTTATTTATTTATTTATTTTTCCTTTTGAAGGGATCCATCCTCAAAAACTTTAAGAAGATTTTTGGCTCTGAAGATCTGCATACAAGCAATTTAACAGTCTCATCTGAAGTCTACATTCCTACACTCTAAAGGCTGATCCTGTTTGTTGGCTCCTCAGTTCCATACTGTCCAAGTGTGACAGAACATTAACCATCAGGATACTCATCTAATCATAGTCATATTCCCAAATAATAAAACTAAAGTGCTGGCATGGAAATATGCAGAAGCATCTGGAAACTGGGCTGCTATGTCTCTTTCTAGGTACATGGAGGAAAAAAGAATGTGGGAAAAGGGAGTGCATGCTTAATTAAGAAGCAGGTCACACACATCTGCATACAGAAGGTGACGTGAGAAAAGAATTGATCCATGGCTCCAGAGGGTTCGAGTCACTCCTATTAAAAAAAAAAAAGATGTAGCAGAGTGAATCCAGTAAAGATCCACAAAGGCTCTTTAAGGGATTGGACTATCTGACACACAAGGAAAGGCTGAGAGTTGGGTTGTTTAGCATGAAGGGAGAGAAGGCCCAGAGCAGAGGAAGCGTTATTTATACACATAAAGTCCAGATATTTTTGAATACACTTCAATTGCTATCCCTAGGATTTTAATTTTGTAGTACAGGCTTCCCTCAGCTACCCAAGGGAGATGAACATCTCTCCATAACGCTCCCTTCCCATAGGAAAACTAGCACTGACACAATGCATTTGCTATACAAAGGACTGCAAATAGGCTCTACCTGATGTGCCACGCTGAAGTAAACACCAACAGTGAGGAACTGAAGATTAAAATCCTGCCTTATAACCCAGACATTTTATGTCCTATTTCTGTGTGTCTCGATATATGCACTGACTCCTGCAACCATATGTTAAACAAATTAAGCCTCAGAAAGTACATTCAAGCTAAAAGCAAATATTTGAGCATGGAGGCATTTGTGCCACCCACTTGAGCAAGTATTACATGCCAACAGGAACAATTTTGTGTGAACTCTAAAATGCCTGTGGCAAGAGAGAGAGAGCAAGCTTGATAACACCAGCTAATTAGCTATAACAATACCAACACAATTATCGTAACCAATAATTATATATTTTGCTGAAACAAATTAAAATCCACTTTTAATTACAAGACGATCAATTCTTAATGGAAATTTTTTATTTCTTCTCAGCTGAAATCATTTCCTATCCTAGATGCAGTGAAATGGCAAATAATGTAGAAGCATCTCTAAGTATAATTTTCTACCTTATCAGTTACAGTTTTCTTTCTCTGTAGAGAAGGAACCATGACACTTTTGCAGCAGAGTTGACACCTCTGCCTGCAAACGAATACTGTAGCTATTACTATGTCACTAGCATAGTACAACCAATGACATTAACAGCATGCCCATGCTTTCTGCCCATCTCTTTTAGCAGATGAATAACCTGTTTCACAACAGATTAACAAATTCTTTCCTCTTAGTTACTTTTCAGGAACAGTCTGGAAATAACCACTATGTAATATATATGTTCTGTTTTTAGACCCAGGAAAGAAAAAGCAGGTACTGATCAAAAGCCTACAGCCTACACGAACCTTCTCAAAAGTCATCTGATTCAGTGAATGGGAAGAGAAAGATTAAATTCACAGATGAAGTTAGAAGGCTCTCCAAAGGTTAGCGACAGGAGCTCAAATTGCTATATGATCATAACTTTATTGCAGGGGCTGACAATTTAATTCTAATCTGGAATTTAGAGTTGAGTATCTCAGGCACAACCACTGCTATTTTCCACCTGTATCAAGCTTTCTTTGTATCTGAAATAGTCAACGTGTACTTTCAGAAAGAAGGCATTTCAGGGCTTCACTTAGAATGCATGAAGAGAGTGGACAGTAACACTAGTAACATATAGATGCAAGAAATTACCAGTGTATTTGTAGTGGTATTTACAGAGAAGAGAATGCTTAAGAAAACTGAGAAAGCAATAGTGTTTTAGTATTCCAGAGTTCCAGGAACTCCCTCATGCTGCAAGCTATATCCCAGAGAGGCTAGCATGCCTGCTGATTGCTAGAGTTTAAACAGATAAGTAGTTTTCCTTGGTACATCTGTAATTTTAGGCATACAAGGATTACTTGGGTAAAAAATTGAAACCTCAGTACCTGCCTTCAGGTTGAAAAATACAACTGATTTTGATACTGTAGTCATAGAAGCTTAGGTTGGATGGGACCTTAAAAATCATGGAGCTCCAACCCTTCTACTGTGGGCAGAGTTGCCACCCACCAGCTCAAGCTGCCCAGAACCCCATTCAACACTTCTAGGGATGGGGCATCCACAGCTTCTCTGGGCAACTTGTGCATCACCACCCTCTGAGTAAAGAACTTTTTCCTAACATCCAAACTAAATGTTCCTTCTTTATTAATTTAAAGTCATTTTCCCTTGTCCTATCAGTATTAGACAATGCAAAAAGTTGCTCCCCTTCCTGCTTACAAACTAAACTCTTTTCAGGTACTGGAAGACCATGATAAGGTCTCCCTAGAGCCTTCTCTTCTCCAATGTGAACAAGATCAGCTCCTTCAATTCACCTGCCCAGGAGAGATCCTCCAGCCCTTTGATCATCTTTGTAACCCTCCTCTGGACCTGCTACAATAGCTCTGCATCCTTATATATACACATCTATTACTCAGTGGATAGGCACAGAATGAATTGCCTTGCACTCGGGAAGTAGATGAACTTTATATTTCAGTATTTAAGCCACTAACATTCCTCTGGAAGTAAAAACTACCATCTCATCTGAACCTTCACAAAGGAAAATCAGCTCAAAGCCTGAGAACAATTTGACACCATTCTGCTTGTTTACACTAATTTGCTGCTACAATCAGCAAAATGAAGTTTGTTGAGGTTACATTTCCTTTCATAGGAAAGCTTGTTCCTCTATCTTCGTAGCAAAATCACACAACACAGGGGGAACCCTAGGAGAACCAAATAACTGTGTTTATAGGTAATGCATCTTAAAATTCACCTGTTAAAATCCGATGCAATGGCAAAGTGATGTAAGTTAAGTGTGCATAGAGTAGAAAATTTTCATCTGTTCTGTTCAGTTTCAGCCACGAGCCCACCAGAGACCGTCCTGTTCCAGATAAGGAACGTGACCTCAGATTTGTTGCATTGTGCAGATCTGTAAAGGTAGAAGACAGCAAATTTTAAAGTGATTGTACTTTCTGTAATTCACTGTGAGACTCAATGAAAGCTTCTGAAAGTTAAAGAAAAAAAAAAAGGAAACCCAACTATTTACCTCCTAGAGATGAATCACACATGCACATCACTTATTTTTAAATTGGTCAGAACATGCCCAACACAGAACTCACTATTTACAGTGAAGCTAATGAACTATAGCAACAGCTGGCAGCAGTAGTAAGCCATCATCCATTAACAGGCCAGCTAGAAGAGGAAGGAGGAGAGGGAATTAAGAACCTACACAAGCAAAATCCTAGGCCAGCCCTCCTTTGTATATGAAATAATAGAATATCCTTACAAAGTACTTGTTCATGTTGAAGTGCAACAGAAAGAAAATTCCATCTTATGAAGAAAATTGTGATCTACAAGATGCAGGGAGAGTCAGTATTAGTAAGCAAGTTCACTGTGGTCTCCATGCATTCCCCAAACCAAACCCGGGATCCTTCTGCCAAAGTCAGTTTCCCCTAAAGTTAGTGTAGAGATCCACAAATATAATTTAAAACAAAAAAGACACTAAAATCCCTGTAAGCTAAAGAAGATTTTTATAGCTGTGGACACAAATGCATGAGTTACATCTTCCCAGTGTTCTTAAGTGTACTCTCCATTCCTTTGAACTTAGCCCTATCCCACAGCACTAAAAAGCTCACTAAGTGAACATAAACCTGGACCAGTCTGATCCAAGCTCTGAGAAGCACTTGCTTAAAAATAGGTTCTGATCAACCAGAGGCCTTAGCAAAGAAAAGCAGCAGCACATAACAACATATGATTAAGAGTTGATTTCCTTCCCTGTAAATACATATGGCCAGTCCATTCCCTCTTCCCACATATTAGAACTACGTCGACAGCACCATGGTGATCAGGTCAGCATGACCTAACTCTGGTAGCTATAACAGGATCAATTCTCCTGCTATGTCATGCTTGCACACTGCAAAAGCAAGTGAAGTCTCTTGGGCTGTTCATGTCCACATCAGGTCAGTCTGTACTGGGATGCAGCAGCACTGGCCAGATCCAGAACACTACTGACCTTCAGACAAGCCAGTTATTCTCCACCAACAAGACCAAGAGATAGCAGAATTTCCCTACAATAATTCCAACTTCGAGTGAAATGAGGTCAGCTTTTTCCCTTCTGGATAACAAAACAAAAAAATCCAAACAACAACAACAAAAAAAACAAGCCAGAATTTCACTGCAGTGCCTGATTAAACACTGGTAAGACATTCAGGTTTCCACAATTTATTAAGAAATCTAATGCAAATCTCTCTCCTTTTAGAAAGCCCATTCTAGAGTAAATTAAACTTCCCAGCATAAGCTTCTAAAAATACTCATTTTAAAACCTATATACATATATATTTTAAAAAGGCCCAGGAACAGTAAGGTCTCGAAGCATCAACTATAAACAAAAGCACGTATCTCAATATTTTATATGCTCTATTATTTGCATGCTACAAAATGTTTGGAAAAAAAAAATCAGTCATTTTTCCACTCAAACATTTTTAAAAGAATAGAAAATGAAAATAAGAATGTTCATCATTATGATCATTAGCACACCAGTATCAGACCTAGTACACTGAACAGGCACCATCACCTCGATGGAAAGCTGCTGAATAAAAGCCTTTGAACCCCAGTCTATTTTCTGCAGCCTCCAGGAGAAATAGACTGGGACAGCAGACTCCATATGGGAAAGCCGCTCTTCCCATCATACTACATAGTAACTGATCCATGCTGTAGCCTTTATATAATTAAACTTGGAGACAAATTGGTCTCCAGCCTTCAAACAGATGCTAGACCTGTGAACCCAGTTTTAGAGTGGCACCAGTGTTGGACTTTCTGTGGGGCTAAGTTTTTCACACTGCAAACCTTGGGAAAAATCCAGCACTGGGATCCCTTTTCCACAGATGTGTTTCCCCTTCTCTCTGAAAATCTGTTTAGCTGATGCTACTTCTCTCACCTCCACCATCATCATCTCTGAAGAACTCCTCACTGTCATTTGCTGAGTGGGATTTTTTCATCTCAGCAATTCGATTTCGGGGCACTTTTCTCTTAAGAGACGGGGAGAAAAAGGATGGGCGATTGTTGCGTTCTGGGGTCGGTGGTGTGCTGAAAGATGTGAGCTGAAAGAGAACAGAAGAAATGCTGGAGAAAATTTTGTTTATGTCTTACTAGAAGCATAGAACATTTTAGTCTGAAAGGTGCCACAAGGCAGTCACGTTTAATCACTCAATCTCAACTGGTATCTAGTTGCAAGTTTTAGCACAGTGGTCAGAAAACGTCAACTGCAGAGTCACCTCAGCTTGAAGCTGCTCATTGAAATAAGATATTTCGATGCATAAGCACCCTTAACTGTTATGTGAAAAATAAAATAACAAAAAACCCTTTCTCTTCAGAGCTGTCATGTGATCACTTTCCACGAAGATTTATAATCACAAAGGATTAATAATTTATTCAGGCACCAACAGTGTCAATCTTATTTTTGCATGTTGAAATGCAGAAGACTTAACAAGCTAAGAATGTACTTAGTGAACGCAAAACTGTGCATCATCATTTCTTTGGTAAGCACGAGGTAGTTGTTTCCCAAGTTAAATGGATGCCACATGAGATCACCATAAACACCACTGTGAAGCAGGGTCACAAGGCAATTACCTAACCCAAGAACATGACACAAAAGCCCAATCAACGCTCAACTGTACATATATTATTTCTCTACAGAAATACTTCCTCTCATCTCAGCCTTCCTTTCTCACACTGTTGATTTAACAATCCTGTAACGTTTTCTAAGATGAGATCTGACACTGCCTGTATTTATCCTTGCAAATATGGAGGGAGGTGATATGCAATGAAGAATTATAGCCAAACCACATTGGTGTTGCACTGAAGAAGCCCTTATGTTATCCCTCTGTCATTAACATATATATTAAAAAAAAAAAAAGGCATTCTGTCACCTAAATGATCCTCCCATAAGTGCACTTGAGCACTTGATCTCTAATCTATGCTTGTCTCAATTTCTTTTTAATTCTATAGTCATTTCTTATTACACCTGGAGGGTAAACCAGAAACAGACAAGGGGCCATTAAAAGGCCAATTAAAGCCATTAGCAAAGGGCAACAATGACACATCAACAGAGACACTGGAAGTCTGGTAGCTATAAGCTCAGGAAGTCCCACCAGGCATGGTTTCTACAGACTGTATCTTTACAGTACAGAAGACACATATTCAATTAACGTGTTCAGTGCTGACTGCTCATTTGGCCTTTCAAGAATCCAGAAGTCATATTCTTCCATGGGCACGTCTGAAAGCAGTTCTGTGGGTCTATCAACTACAGGCTTAGTGATGTTACATAGGAATCAGCAGTCACAACGCCTGGGTCAGGACACACTTGTACCTGTTAAAGGGACACTGTCTAATCCCCATTAACTAGATTAAATATCATAACTAAAAACAATGATAGGATTGATTAAGGGCCAAATCAGTAGCTCTAGACTTACTTCATTGGTATTTTACTGCGCTTGCATTAGAATTCAGCATATGCATAATTACAGTTCTGCATCTAGATGTATAGTCTTTGCTTTAATATTACAATCTTCCTGCCGCTGGCAAAATCTCTCCACAAAACTCCTCAAAAATCACTTGTGAGGTTTAGTAAGAAAGCTACACCATACACAAAATCCATGTTTCTAGGTAAACCCCATCTTGTACAGAAATGGAATCTATTAATTTTCATAGAAAATAGGCAGATCCATAATTTTCCCTGGCTTCAACACTGATGTTTCAACAAAACACTCCTCCAGAAATATGAATCATGCATTCTTCTCTGTATTCAGTATTTGCTCAAGGAAAACTGTGACTGAAATCCATCTGCATATGGGGAGTGTATAAACAGGAGGGAGAACAACTGTTTAGATGGATTGATAGTGATAGGATGAGGGGGAATGGTTTTAAACTGAGACATGGGAGGTTTAGGTTAGATATTAGGAGGAAGTTTTCCACACAGAGGGTGGTGACGCACTGGAACAGGTGGCCCAAGGAGGCTGTGGATGCCCCATCCCTGGAGGCATTCAAGGCCAGGCTGGATGTGGCAGCCTGGTCTAATAACCACTGGACCCTACACATAACAGTGGGGTTGAAACTTGATGGTCTTTGAGGTCCTTTTCAACCCAGGCAATTCTGTGATACACTGAATATATTCAAAATATACAATGCAAAACTAAATTCAGAACCACCATATCAGTTAATTCCAGCTTCGGTCCCTCAACTGACTTTGAAGTAAAACATATGCTTAACCTTAGGTCAGTCTACTTACTCTCTCATGCACTGGGGAGTCTGGATTTGAATCTTCTTCTGTTCCATAAGGTGAAGTGTCGCCAGTAGGAACTCTACTCACTGCCATCTCTGCATGTCCTTTCCCTTGGGGCCCTTTCATTCGGACAAACTCCATGTTGTTATACTTATAAAAGCCAAATGACATTCTTTGAGCCATCTTTGCTGCAACACTCACCTACAGTGCACGAGACAGGGAAGAAATACACACAATTTAATTGCCAGATATGAAATATGATTTTATTTAAGTACAAGTGAAAACCTTGTGAATAATGGTTAATATCTTGATTCTTGGGAAGCGTTTTAAGCCACAATATGAAGCAAATTCTAAAGGGAAAGCAATTTTACAGATACAAGAACAGCGGCTCAGAGAAGAATCAACTCCTTCAGCTATCCAAAAAGCAGAGTTATCCAATGACACACTGAGATAAAAAGTCTTTTACCCAAACCTACACACCATGGCACACTGGAGCACAGGCAGGCACATGCACAGCTCCTCATAGGTGTGCAGGGATGTTTGCTTGAGTCAAAACATCACAAGCAACTAAACTTGAGCAGAATGGGAATGTATGTCTACCTTACGGGAAGCATAATTCTGACAGTTTTATATCCACATTGTCAAGCCCAAAGTGTAATGACAGATCCCTGATGCACAATTAACACCTGCATGACAACATCACTTGCCACAAAACCCTGACAGCTTTTGAACTCGTGGCAGAGAGAAGGGCTCTGTTTCCACTCAACACAACTGAAAACTGAACTGAGAAATGAAAAAGAGAACAGAACAATATGAAAACAGTCAGGGTTTTGTCAAGCAAAATAAGAAGGACCTATCCACAAGCTTCAGTGGTTTATCACAACTTTCAGCACTTTAACCCCTTAAGCAGCTAAGTTTGTTCATAATATAACAATCCACACTGCACTAAGAATTAAAACAGACAACTAAAACCCAAGTAACCTTCAAAAGTACACCTAGCTTACTGCTGCTCTCTTCTGACAATACAAAGAAGTCAGACTTTTAAGATTTGCCTTTAGCTGCAATCAAATACTAAAACAAGCCATTCCATTTTTTATCTAATAAAACTGCAGCATGGTCAAGCAGGACATTCCTCAGCTATAACACGACACTAACACATCAAATGTTGCCTCTCTACTGCAAGACGTTCTTATTTAGTCCTCAGAGGCTCTGCAGTCTCACCTACTGACAATTTCAGACAATAAGATGCTGGCAGGACAGAGAAAACTTTAGTTTCATGTTCTTTGGAGGAACGACTACAAAACTGCAGTTGTTTCAAGTGGGGAGAAGAGATTTGTTCAGAATCTCTACTGAAAAGGATAACAACAAAGGGAAATGAAGGAGTTTACAGTCACAGTAGATCCTGATTGGCTTTCTTTTCTTTTAATCCTTCAGCACTGCCTTCACAGCAAATCTTTGGTAAAGTTTATTGGCTCTTGCTACCTCTCAATTTCAAAACTAAGTATTGAAGCTGGAGTGATGGTATTTCACATTCCTATCCAAAAACAATGAAAACTTCTTTTGTGGGAATGAAACTCAGTGTAGTGTCCTCTGTACTTGCGTACAGAAACATTTTACATATAACAGATATCAGAGTTCAAGATCTCCCTGTAAAACATGCCTTCTCACAGGTAAGTAGAAAAACTCATGAGCTTTCAGAAAAATGGAAGGGCTCCCAGAACTTTGTTATTCACATCTATTTTGGTATCACAGCCTGCCATGCTTACCAGCTTTATTCCTTTTGGCAAACACAAGACTAATATATCCTCATCTGAGAAACTTCAGCCTTTTGAAACAAAGAGCACCAACTATGGAGCAGCTTTCAAAGCCGAATAGGATAAATTATGATGAAGATGATATAACAGCAAAAGCTAACAGTCTCAGTACCAAAAGTGTGGTTAGCATCATTGCTACAAGACGCTGTTGTTCAGAGCACCTTACCCTGTTGTCATAGACCTTCTTGAGTGCTTCATAGCGGATGGATCCCTGGAAAATCACCCCTTGGAAAGTGTTGCTTTTGTCACTGGCCACCAGCTCTACACAGACCATTTCTCCTTCTCCCACAGTCATGTCACTGAAAACCTGCAAGATGCAAGACACAACACTTAAAGGAAAATTGTAGCTGTCAAAGCTACAATACTTTTAGATACTTTCAGATTCCCTCTCCTTATGCCTAATGCAGATTCAGTGGGAAAATGCAAGGAATCTGAAGGCTCCATCTCAGCCTTTCTAAAGATCATAGACTCTAGACAGTGCCCACTGGAAATTGTGCATTAGGATAGGTATCTCTGAAAATCATCCTCTCTTGCTTCAACCCTTCATAAAAGACATCAAAATCAGCTCTAAATCCAGATTTCACAGATATTAAAGAATGAGGAAGATTTCATATATATATATGCTATATATACACACACAAACACACACTATATATACTATATATAATCACCTTGACTTGCACAGTATTCAAATGGTCAAGAGTATTTGTTCAAAACTGCCAGAAAACAACTACATAGGATATAAGACCAGTATAGGACAAAGCTCCACTGCAGCAAGGAACTCACCTCTTCAAAACTGTCAATCATGAAGAATATGTTGGGATAGCTGATCTTTGACTCTTCTCCTTTGCTATCCATTGGGTGTTTGCTAGGAGATGCAAACACTTGCTGAGAAAGATATTGAAAAAGAAAATTACTTCTCAGTTAAATGCGCCCAGGAACAGGCAGATCAAATTCCAGGCAAGCAATGTCAAAACACCATGGCCAACACTGCACAATCAGCCAACACCTGCACTTAAGTTGGACATCCTGAAAGCAAAGCTCATCCTATATAATAGTGACAGAACCTTCCACTCATGAAAATTCATGAGTTTTCATGTGCAAACAATCAATTAAATTCATGGTAGATGCTTCTGTATGCTTCTGGGCTCTCACCAACCTCTCATACTTGCATCAGAAACAGTGTTGCCAGCAGGAACAGGAAAGTGATTGTCCGTACCGTGCGAGTACCGTGTCCAGTTTTGGGCCCATTACTGCAAGAAAGACACTGATGCTCTGGAGTGGGTTCAAAGAAGGGCAACAAAGCTGGAGAGGGGTCTGGAGCACAGGCCTTGTGAGGAGCTGCTGGAGGAGCTGGGATTGTTCAGTCTGGAGAAGAGGAGGCTCAGGGGAGACCTTATTGCTCTCTATAACTACCTGAAGGGAGGTTGTAGTGAGCTGGGGTTCGGCCTCTTCTCTCATGTAACTGGTGATAGAACTAGAGGGAATGGCTTCAAGCTGCACCAGGGGAGATTTAGGCTGGATGTTAGGAAATACTTTTCTGAAAAGAGTGGTCAGGCAGTGGAATGGGCTGCCCAGGGAGGTGGTGGAGTCACCGACCCTGGAGGTGTTCAAGGAACGTTTGGATGTTGTGTTGAGGGACATGGTTTAGTGAGTACTATTGGTGATAGGAGGACGGTTGGACTGGATGATCTTGTAGGTCTTTTCCAACCTTGGTGTTTCTGTGACTCTGTGATTCTATGGCAATGCTTTTCATTAATGAAAAACCACCCTGAGTTGTCTTTAAGTTAATGCAGTCTGCTGTAATGTAAGAGCACACACACACAGCAAAAGTTACTGTGGAGCTGCTGACCTGACCCTGTGCAATGAATGTTGTTGTTTGCTCACTCTCGCCATAAGACCAGTATTACTCAGTAATGAGACATGAGGCTCTCAAGAAGACAAGAACTTAATTTCTCATCCCCACCTTCCGCTTCTGTTTCTTTCCCTAGCCACTGTGCTTCCTGTAGCACAGTCTTCCCCCTCTGAAGCAATTCCTCATCCTCCTTTGTTCATTTATCTCCCAAACTGCCAACATTTAAAAAGCTGACAGCTTTAGATTTTAGCAGTCCAACAAGACTGCAAACAGCTAAAAATATTATATAAAAATATTATTTTAAGTAGCTTTCTCTGCTTCCACTTCTGTTTACAAAGCTTTGAATTAAAGAAACACACCAAGTTTTCTCAACGCATTCACCATGGGCTAAAAGATCTGAATCCACCCAAGCTGTCAAGCTTGGGACATCCTTATTCCAAGCCATTCAACAAAATACATGATTTACACAGATTATTAAAAAGAAATTCTGCTGCTTCTTGGACTGATGCCTGAAACAAGGACATCTTCAAGGCACCCTTGTTCTCATGTCATACAATGTAAAGAAAAAAAAAACCCACAACAAAAAAAACCCATAATATATACTTTCTAAAGCCACAACAATAAGAACAGTAATATAGTTCTTAAAAAGTTGATGAATACATGTTTCAATATGATATTCTAATGCAAATACACTTGCTACAATATACCAAATTGCCCTTTTTCCTCTCTCCATACCACAGCTTCATAATATTAGGATGTCCAGGTAAATTTTAATGTTCCTAGTTTCTCCTAGATAGGAAGAAACAAAGCAAAATTTGTAAGCGGCCTCACATTATGAGCCTCAAGAAATGAGGAAGAGAAAACCTCATTCTTCCACAGAACATTGCCCAAGTGCTTTTGGGCAGGCCTCTTATTTTCATCTTCCTAGTTTTCAAAGGCACGCTCAATATTTACAGATTTCTTTTTCTCAAAAGAATTTTGCAGAAGTTAACTCAGTGTGAAATCTGGACTTGTACGCAGCAGAAACAGCAACGAGAAATGAAAGACTTGTTGCCTTAACAGCACCATGTTACAACATTGACTAGAGGTCCCTCCTTTAACTAGGAGGGATTTTTGTGCCCAATGTGCAAATTATAAATAAAATAATCAGCAATACTAGTTTTCTTTGTAGGCAAAACAATTGATTTCAATGAAGTAAAACTGGTTAAAGGATTTTAAAACACTGACTTATTTTAGCTAAAGCCACACAAGCAGCTGAGAGAACTAAAGAAGTTGAAATCTCTGGGACAGCTTATGCAACAGAAACCTTTTAGAGTAGAATTTCTGTCAACCAGGAAAAGGTTTTGCAAGAACTGCTGAAAAAAAACAGGGGAAGAAGTCTAGGGTTTCTTATTCCTATCCACTTCATGCTTATCATTCAGTCTCCTCCCCTATGTTAAACCCTGGATTAACTGTATGCTGCACACATCAGTGATGAAAGTCCTCTGTGGGCCTGATGGAAGGAATAAGCAATTTAAGGAAGAAAATAAGAACTGCATTAAACCAATAAAAAGATAATATGCCAATCAGTAAATTGCCTACTGTTTAATATTGCTGCATTACAGATGCATCCTACAGGCTTTTTGTAAGTTATGTCTCCTACAAACTGGGTGAATTCAACCTAACAGTCAGACATACTCCTCTCAGCTCACTCTTTTCAAACCCAATAAGCAAAGATACACATTTTGAGAGCACAGAGAGGTCTTTATGGCTTTTTGAGTGTGGCTATAAAGTACATTTAGATCCCACATTTAGCTGACTGGTAAGATGTATCAGCAGGCAGACCTGAGCTGTTCCACAAGGATGAACCTGCGACGGAGCACAGCATGAGAACTGCTGTGCTGGCATTGATACAATTTTTAGAATTAGCAAATACTGGATGCCAACCTCTTATCTGCAGTAAGAATAGGGTAATCTCACCTGAGATTTCTTTTTGTGAATGTGAATATCTCCTCCATCGGAGCGTGTGCACACAGCACATGTCACCACGTAATCCAGCTAAAAGAAGGACACCAGATGGAGAAATTAAGCTTTAAAGTCAGAAGAATAAAATGTACATAGCATAGCATATCCCATCTTCACCTCTTTCAGCTCTCCAGCTAAGCAGTAAAATGTTTTGGTATTGCTATTCTCTTTATCGTCCTGAAACCCCTACAGTTTTCTTGATAATAAAAAACCATGAATTCGTGGGCTAACTTGGCAATACTGAAAAAATCTTCTATGGAGATGCTTGCTAGAGTGCACAACCTATGTGTAAAGAAACATCTGTCAGTATTATTTAACACTAAGCCAACTGGTCAAGTGGAGAATGAGCATGGCACACAGAACTCTTCACAGTAGAAATGGAAAATATTTCCTCCTTTCAAAAAGGGGATAATGAAAACAATAATCAATACAAGCAAAAACCGAAAAAGATCAGAATGCATTAATGCAGTCTGCCAAACAACCCAAAAATACCCAGAAGGTGCATGTGTAACATCTCTGTACAGCAATACTTAGCTGTAACAGCATCTCCAAATTCCAACTGTAGTGTTAAAATAGATTCTGTTTTAAATTGACAGTAAATACATACAGAAAACACTCTTTGCAGGGAACTTCTGCAATTTGAGTTCTGGGAGGAAGGGGAGAAGGAGGGGGAGAGAATAAAAAATTTATTCTCCAGGATGTTCACAATGAGCCAGCAGCCTCATTTTAAAACCGTAATCAACAAAACTTTTCAGAGATCTGGAAAGACTCCAATAGCATTGGCCTTCTCAAAGCAACAACGTAACACACAGTAGCTGAACAACGCAAGATAATTATAAAAAAAAATTAGTATGTGCTAGTATCATCTTTCCACCAACAGAAAGAAAAGGCTTAATAAAGCTCTGATGTATACAGCAGAAAAATTCCACTGCGTTTCCATTTAGCAGTTTCCTCTCTTGGCTGTATTGAGAACTAACGAAATCACTGCTGGTCAAATGGTTATTCACACTCAAAAACTATTATACTTGACAAGGCCTTCCATTTTGCAGGGCTTTCAGATAATATCCAGCTCAGCTTTACTGGATTTAAAGATTTTGAAGAAAGCTCCTATGACTCTACTGGAAAATAACAATTATTCCTGGTTTTGTTCATTCAGACTTTAACAAAAGCAAAAAATATGTTTTGTTTCCATTTTCCAGAAATGTTCAAATCCTCCCAATGGTAGAGAGGAAAGTGGACAGACTAAAACTTTCCCTTAAACCTCTCCACCATGAAAAACATGTGAAAATTAAGTAAGCATCACTGTTACCTTCTGTAGAATGAGGTTCAAGTACACACTCTCTTCCCAGTCGATGTCAGGATCTCCCAGCCCAGGAAGCTTCTTGGAATCTCTTCGATAAACTTCAACTTCAACCTGCTAAGAAAATAACATATCTCTTTGAGAAATACTATCCAAAGATGCCAAATGCATATTTAGTATTGACTCCAGAAACTACACGTTGCCAATAAAGATTCCTGACAAGTTTTTGTGAGGATCAGATTTGCTGATCAAGACCTTTCATGGATGCGAAGCTTCATTTATTCCTTATGTGTAGGTATGTTTTAGTAAAAGTGAAATAAAGATTGCTACCCATACCCTGACATACATTTCTCTTAACATAATCCCTTGGAATACAAACACATCAGATGAATGCGTACATTTGTTCATCAGGCAGCTGTTTGGAGAAAAATACCATGCAGCAGGAACCAGAACTCAAAGCCATCATACCAGCAATGAGAAACCTTCATCCCAAGAAGCCTACAAATGCCCTGTGAAAAATCTCACGAAGGCAGAATATCATCAGGGATAAAAAGAAAACACAACAAATCTGCATGTCACTGTGGAAGCAGAAGGAAAGAACTGAGCTTGTTCCCAAGTACAGCGGGAGACTCTAGGATTAAGTTCACAAATAAATCCCTTAGAAAGCACATTTTGGTAACCCTTCTTCCACACATTTCACACTGACAGTACTAGCTGGACCAGCACTTATATATTACATTTTCATGTACTGAAAAAAGAAAATACAAAAAGCCTAAGAAATTCCAGAAAGTAGAAACAGCTCTGCAAATGCTATCAAAGTGAAGCAGCTGAAATAACAAAAAACCTGACTTGATGTAGTGCATGTGGTTAAACAGAAGTCTAATATTTCACACACACAAAAAATAAATCTATAAAACAGCTTTATCTCTGAAATGGTACATAAAACAGAGACAGTACATAGCTTTGATATCAAAGTGTGCTACCTATCTTGATATACTTGGAAAAGTATTTGCTCCTCTTTGAGAAACATTTTTAGTTAACATTAATGTTTCCTAAACATCCGTTGAGATTCCTGGTATACAGTGACTAGTTAGCACAGTTACAAACTGGGTAATTCCTGAACCTGTTTTGGATAGCCTAAAGAGAAGAGGTAGAGCTAGCTTACTAGATAACATAAAACATAAAACACTGACTACATGAACAAAATCAAACAGAATAGCACTAAGCCCCATAGTAAATGCATTTTTATTTCAAGTCCTGCAAGAAGGTCAAAGCTACAAGACTGATAAATACCAAAGATGAACAGAATCTTCACCTTCCATGAAGTTCATGACACCATCATGCAGATACCAGGAAAGTTGAACGCGTTATTTTGTTATTGATTTTTTTTCCTTACAAATATCTTCTAAAAATACTAGACATATATGTACTCCTTTGGCTTTTATTTCTAAAGTTCTTACGATTTTTTTTCATTAGTAATGTAACTGCACAGATCAGGTTACTGTGAAAACCTGAGGCCAAGCTATAGCAGCTGAGGGCAATAATCTCATAAATATTCATCCCCAAATAAACTAAGGTGATATTTGCACTTTTGTGCCTAACAGCATGGAACTGTCATAATAACAACATACCAGAAATACCTTGTGAGACAAAGTTGAGCTGTCTAGAAAGGAAGGAGGATTGGATGAAGGCAAGCGTTAACAGAGCACAGCTCAACAACTAAAGGGTGAAAGTCCAGGTACAGCTAACAACAGGTCAAGGGCGGCAGAGCACACAGCAGACACCTCAGGCCATTCTGCCTCCATGGCCACAAAACCTTTATTTTAACCCAGGCAGAATCATTTCTTCATGATGAAGTTGAAATCTTCCTCTAAGGAAGCTGATCACTAATGTTCTCTACTCATAAAATTAATTCATAAACTGGTAGGGAGAAGTAGATCAGAAACATCTGACTACAGCTTTCTCACATAACGCTACTCCCATCCTGTGATGGATAATGACAGGCAATGGCCTCTTATCAGCTGTGACTTCTTTTTTTCCCAAGCTGGGAAAAAGACTTTTCCCCACTCATTTAGCATCCAACTCCCAAGCAACTCTGGGTCAGGGCACTGCAGCTCACAGCAAATCCTTTCCACAGGTGCTAAGCACTTGAGCTTCACTGTAATGCAATGGGAAACTTATTTAGGCAAGATAAATTAAATCTTTTTTTTTTTGCCAGACAATAAACCACATGGGTCACAGACAGGTGACACCATCTAGGACATAGGCAGTCTCTATCACAGCTCACAAATTAACTTCAGCTTCCTCTTCCACCACAGAGCCAGACGGTAACAGCAACTACTTGATTCAAGCCTGTTGATTTCCCATAATATCAATTTATATGATACGATCCCAGTGCCAGACATTTAAAATAAATCAATCAATCACTTGAAGAAAAGCAGTTCCCTAAAAAATTCACTCAAGCATTCCTATACTTGTCTTCCTGGTACTACACAGCAGCAGCATACATGCCATGCACATAAAATGAAAGCCAGAAGTACCCAAACAGTCCCATTTTTCTGTAAGGTTACTTATGTGCAAAAGAGTTGCAGTTAGCCACCTCTATAGTATTTGAGGTAGCATATCTCTCAATTGGCTCTATTAATTTAATGAGAAAATATGAAAACCAGAGGGTAAGTACTATCTTTTGTATTTAGGTGAACCATTTTAAGTGACTGCAGTGCTGCTAGAAGGTACTTGGGATTGAAAGTACGGTAAACAGAAGATCAACAAGTTCACTGTTCTGACCTTTAAGTGTTCAAACAAATAGGAGAGAGATCAAAATATCAAGAGGTTCCCAGTAATAGAAGCCATTACTGTAGTTTAGGTAAATTGGTGCTGCCAGTGCTGAGCACAGTGTTCTACAACTGAAGAGAAACACTTGACTTACAGAAGCATTCCCTTAGATTCACACAGAAGTTGCATGGCAAATGTAAACCTTTGCTTTGTTGTTGTTTGGTTTAATATACATATTTACATATGTGTAAATGTATGGATGGATATACCCAGTGTATATAAAATCTATGGCTGTGTGCACATGCACAAAATTTCTCAGGATCTCATGGTTCTCAGTGAACAGTTTTGTGATTTTCTGGCCTTAATTTATACTTCCTAACTCAGGAAAGCTGAAGGTGGCAATGATACAGAGTGGAGAACATGCTTTCAGAGATGAGTCCTCTCAAGAAAGCATCTCTACCTCAGTCTGGGATCCAGGTGACACTGAGTCTTCTTCCAGGTCTGCTGCTGATTCACTTGGCTGGCTTTACATTTGGTGTGCTTTGCTGCACGTGAGAAAAACTAATAACAGAAAGAACTGCATAAATACTAATTACCTACTCCCAGCAATCCTAAAGCCAATCTGAATTTCCTCATTCAAGTCAAAATGCAAATGCACCCTTTTACAGCTGGAGCAAGCTGAAAACCATTATGCCGTCTATATAAAGATTTCAGTTAGCAAGTTAAAGCTAGAAAGAAGAATTACATAAGCTAGAATGACCACCAGACATTTCACCCTGTTACTTCTTTATAATACCCTATCAATCATATTTGACTAGGCAGCACCCAGGGAAATACCATGCTTTGAGAAGGAATTTTTGGCTAAAAATATGCAACTTCATTTAATTCAGCTACTATCCTTTTTCCATCCTCTGGTTCTTACCATGCCTGTTTCTACTACATTAGGAAGCTCTTTAATACTCAGTAAATGTATATAAATTGTTTGCATGAAAAAGTGTGCATGCTTTAAACTTGTCGTTCATCAGCCTTTCATATACAACGGAGCAGAACTCCTTTAGGAGGTCTCTATGCCCCTCACAGTTGGACAACTGCAAACTGGGTCTTTTTTTTTCCCTACTCTCTCAGTATTTCATCATTACTGGAGTTTCCTCACACCGGCACAGCACTGGTACTCACACTTACTACTCCTCTGCTCACACACATCAGGCCTGCGCTTTTTCTGCACAGCAGCTCCACAATCTCATGCTAAATTAATTACTTATGCTTCAAGACTTGTGCATTCTTCTCAGAGCCTGCATGCACTCCTGGCACTGAAGTACTGACCTACATCAGTAAGAAAGAGTTCCACACTTTTCAGGGAGCATACAGTCTTGCCCTCGCTAATACATGCACCAGCAATCTGTGTCATCTACCAATCTGCATCTGCTCTGATGCTACCATCCCAAACAGTGATCTCTGTTGAGCCTCTTCACCAGCATCTCCATTTGGTGTCTGTTCCCCAACTTTCCTGACTTCATTTTGCCAGGAGTCTCCCATTAACCCATTTCTTTGTCACCTGGCAAATTCTTGCACATCTCTCACACACTAGCCAAGCTATGGTCCATCTCTAGGATTTCTTTTAACTGAAGACTTTTTCAACATCAAAACTCAGTAGCAATCCTCAGGACATATCAGGAACACTGAGTCTGTGCAAATTAGGGTATGAAGATCATAGAAGATGACACAGTTTTTCAGTTTTCAGAGGAAGCTTGATCAGAACATTTCCTTGCTTTCACTCTCCCCCAGACTTCATAAATTCTGTCTTCCACTTAGTTCATTCTTGAAGCCAGTCCCAGCCTTTCCAAATTTCAATCTTCAAAGTTGAGATCATTTGTGGTGATGGAAAAAACAAAACAAAAAAAACAACAAAAAAACCAACTGTGGATTACTTGTTACAGCTACACTAAATCTTTTTAAAGTGGAAATCTTCAGAAAAATGAAACTCCAAAGAGAGCCTAGAATGTAATTTTCTAAGGAATGTTATTTGATTAAATTTGAGTTTGTTTTGCTGGATTTTTTTTTAGCAGACCTGTGAAAGGTATATCTTTGCATTAGATTGGTTTCTTGCCAGGTGTCACAACTTTAAACTAACAGTGTGGATGGGCTGATAGTTGGACTAGCTGATCTTAGTGGTCTTTTCCAACTTTAACAACTCTATGATTCTATGATTCATGCAGTGCCTGTGACCATGCTGCTGTGACACCAGAGGCACTGGAGAGAGCCTGGCAGGGCCATCAGTAGGTTATTGCAGAAGGGAACAAACAGTATTACTGGAACTGTTGGAAGTGATGATCTGCACAAAAGAAGCAGTGAGTGAGAAGAAGCAAAGCATCTACTGCAGTTTTATTCACAGAACCATGACTTTCAGAGATGTAATACAGATTGGATATGTTTGCAGAACAGCTCAAGTGACAGAAAATCACATATCTTGTGCTGGAAATGCTGAATATGACACATACACTAGCTATACATTTATACAGACAGCTGAAGCATGTCATCATGAAGGCCAGAAAATCCACCTGAACCCCAGCTTTAAACATCTTTGAGATATACTCGATACTTTTCCTCACCATACCCATTTATTCCCCAAATAATGGAATGTTATAAGATTTAGACATGCTCCCCCTACTTTTCATGCAGGACAGCAGGAACTCTATATAGACGCCAGTGCATTAGACTATGCTATTTGACAACACCTGTGTGAATTCAACATCACCTCATTTGCAAAGCTAAACTCACAAGCCTTTGAAAAACTCCTGAAAAGAAATCTAATCAAAATCAATACAAGCTGTTAGTTGGGCAGCAGGGAAAGGATGACTTACATGAAACACTATTTTGTTGGTATTCAAAAGCCATCTCTAAAACAAAACAACAAATAGATTCTTGTTCTCTTTTAAGTGAAATCCAATAGGATTACAGGATCATTTAGTAGTAGCACCTCTTTTCAGTTTCCTAGATCACATTCATCAGAATATGGTTCAGGGGAGGTAAGCTTGAAGAAAGAGAGGAGGAAGAGACTGAACAGCATCCAACAGAACAGCTTAAAAATTCAGTTAGGAGATCCTCCTACCATCTCCAGACACAGCTGCCATACAGAGACTAAAGGCCAGTTTTAAAGATTTACACTGACAGGTTTGGGGCTCAAAGGATCAAGAAAGACACTAAAAGGTGTTCCCCACCCCCCTCACCCCCTCTTCTTCACTCCTCCTTGTACAAAACCAGAATAACACCAAACACGTTCACTAGAGCACAGTTTTAACACTGTCCCACCACACAGCGCATTCAATTTCTGAGAAGCCCGGTGGGTTCCAACAGCGGAGTTTTTTTGTTCTTTTTTTCTCCTCCTGCATTTATCACACTGCTAGTTTGCCTCTTTACTAGCTTCCCCTGCACCAGGCAGGTATAAATTCCAAAGTGGAGCCTTACAAGCACTAACGATGAATTTTATGTTTTTCCAAATTCTCTGACCTCAGGAACTTACACCCATCTCTCCCATGCTTCAGATTCCTCCCTTCTCACTCCACAAACACAGTCCTAGTTTGTTCTGCTCTCTCATGTTTTAATGCAGCAAAAACTGTGCAAGACAACAAGAAAATTTTTCACTTAACAGAATGAAAGATCCCTAAAAAGAAAAGATCAGCTAAAATAAAGAATAAAGTAGTGCTAAATGCTTAGAAACACTTATCATGCAAAGTTTAGAAAAGAAAATTACATCAATGTTGCAGTTAATCATAAGTTTAGTTACATTCCTAAGCTGGGTAGAACGTTACAACTCCTTCTCCTTCTTGACCCTTTGAACATTTGAGTTAGACATAACTTGAAATACTTTATACAGCACAGAAGAGCTATTATAGCAAGGCGGTTTATAGCAGTTTATGGATGTGAGGGAGACAGAATCTGTCGCTCTACTAGCTTCTTATTAGAACCAATTGGTCAGACAGCAAGAACAAGCTATGGGGTGCCAACAGCCATCTTTTGCTCCTTCCACCACAAAAAGCAATTTGCTTTTCCCCAGCTTTTGCAAAGATAACAATTCTCACTTACCGCTACTTCAGTGTGTTTCCAAAAACCTATATAATTTTAGACTTCTGCATCATCTCCATGACTAGCTTCACCAAGGCTATCATTGGTATATTTATCATTGATATTTATCATTGGTACAAATATACTTCAGGCACAGCTGTAATAAGCTACTTGAATGAATTTTAAAAAGGCATTGAGAGCAAAATCCAAGCACAAGTCCTCTTATAGAAGGTAATAACGCTAAGCTGTACGGAAATGCTGAGGAACTCTAGGAGAACTTTTAATTTTACTTTCACTGTACCTCTGAAGTACTTCAGATTCCAGTAAACTTGCTCTTAACTGTTTTAACTAAAAGAACAAAATACACACACGCATCCTTTAAATAATAATATTCTGAAAGCTAAAGATGTTAGGACTCTAAGTTTTTAATCACATTACAGAAAGTTTCAAGCTAATGTAATATGCTGGTGACGGGAAGAGAAAGGGTTTATATTGATTTCTATATCTAAAAACCAAACAAAAACACCACAGTCAATAAGCTGCAAGTTCCTGATTTAATGCAAAGCACTCTACCCTGTTTCATGGAATTTTTACTAGTAGGTATCATGACTGAAATTAGCAGATACTAGGATGTAAATTCAGCCCAAGTCAAAGCTCAGTACCAGGAAAGGGTGTAAAGTAACGTCTGCTCATCTTGCTCTTAGAAGGCAGTAGAGTGCCAAAATCTTGCAATGACTCTGGCTCCAGCAACTAGTCCAGCTCCTCAGACCCAAGGCTGGCTACACAGATCTGTCAAAAATCTGCCAAAATGTACCCAAGCTTACCTTACTGCCTGGAGCTAGCTGCCTTTAGGTCAGTGCTCCCTCTCTGAGCACTCTCCCCTCCAAAGCACAGAGATGCAGGAAATTCCACACTTCTTTGCCAGCATGCAACAACAAATCAACATGACAATTCAGAAGGAAAGCATAGCATCCCAGGAGCTGTCATGACTTTCTGACACAGAAATATGGGATTTTTGCAGAAATCTTTAAGTGTGGCAAAGAGGTCACTACTCCAATTTCTGAAGATTTTTATTTCACATGTATTTAACAGGCAAGCAAAAGTTGCAGACATACGAGAGACAAACATTTATGCTTTTAACAGGCTGCCAAGCATCACTGTAGAGTATATATCCAATAAGACAACATGAGCTGATCTGACCAAGTCAGCCATGAAAATCCATCTGCTCATTCATCCGCTCGGCACCGACAGACCTGTCTCTATTAAATGGAAAGAAAATCAAAGCAGTCTGGCATTTTCTTGAGCATACAGAGAAGCCCTATGGGAACGATGCATCCCCAGTCCTGTCAAATAGAGTAGCCACAGAAAGGACAGTGACATTAACAACAAATTACATTCTATCCCTTGCCTTGAATATTTATAGCCAAGACAATATTTAAAAGGGGACAAATATACGCAATCATACTAAAATGAAAAAAGATTATTTCAAGTGTAACACGGAGTTTTCATCTTAGGTTTATCAGCTACCCGAACATTCATTGGCAGTAACTCTAGAAGGCAATGAGAAGAAGGCCCTCCGAAACAAGATTCCAATTCCCTTTTCCCGGATACTATTAATTTTTTTAGATTTGCACCTGAGGCTCCTAGAACATATCCTGGAACTCACATAAAAGGCAGCAGAATGCCCAGTAGTTATGGCAACCAGACACACCTAACTGAAACAAAGACCTCTGCAATAAAAGGTTTGTGAACTGCTTTGTGTAAGACGCGAAGTTCAGCTGTAGGCAAACAGTTTTTTAATCTAACTTGTTTCAACACTACTTTTGCCACAACCACTTCAGTATAGTCAAAAAGCCAGATCTACAGAAAGAGCAATAAATAATCTAAAAAGTTGATTTTAAGCTGTCCCTAAAGAAATCAGAACAGCAGAAAGGTTTCAGTCTCCAGTATCTTTCAGAAACTCTTTCAGAGGTCCAAATGGGACAAATTGCATGCTCAACAGCAGTTTATTTTTTCCATAACACAAGCACCCAAGAGAATCTGTTCACAGCTTTGGACTCTTTTCCATTTGCTGGCCTAAGAAATGCTGGAGGATTAACTTCTGCTATTTATTCGAGACCTGCAGGTGAGAAACACAGCAACCCACAACATATTCCCAAAGTGAAGGCTTATAACCTTCCTCTGCCACCACCAAGTTAACATTTAGCTTTAACATCAACTTGAGTGATTTACTTCAAATGCTACATGAATACAGGTAAGGATTGGGGAGGGTACTTGCAGATGGAATACAAACCCTAGAGAAGGGCAGTGGATTACCCTTTTCATCACCCAAGTTGTAGGATGGCTGTGCACATTAGGAAGACAGGACTCACAGAAGGCTACTAGCAAAGATGACTTTAAAATAAAAATGTAAATGAAAGTTTAGGCACATTTATCAGTAAATGGGAGATCCCCTCAAGTCCTCATTTAACTTCTCAGCAGCCATTCACCATCAACCACTCAAGGTGAAGGCCTCAGTGGTAACCATAATATTCAGAAAAAGAAAAGAAACAAGTGAGAGGCATGGGACATCACCAGTGGGACAATACAGGCAGCAAGAAGCGATGCTTTTGAGAATATTGCAGGAATAACGCTCAATCGTAGCAGACAAGAGAACAAGCAAATGTAGCTGGGGAGATTTTATTATTTTTTTACTAGAGATCAGATATTCACAGAGATTTGGCTATATTATTCTGCAACTCACTGAACAGTTTATTTTAGAACTTTCATTTAATGGGAATGAAAGCCTTGCCTACTGAAGTCAAAAGCAAAATGATCATTAATCACAGAATAGCTCAGACTTCAGTACAAGGTATTCATAAGTTCTGCCCACTTACCTCAAGTATATTTGACAATGCTGTATCCACAACAATCTAGACTGAAATGTTTACAAAGCAGGCAGATCACTAAAACTATGATCAGATTTCAAAGAGGAATAGCCACATATGATGTTCATTAATAGGAAGATTCACCAAACATGACCTTTCCTTTTGGACCAAAGTTGATTTGATAGATTTATCATCCTGCTCACAGACTTGCCACTAAAAGCTGCAGGCCTTGCAAGATCTATTAGTCTTCGCATAAGAAATATATAAAGCAACAGTAAGTAAATACAGTAAGTAAATGCCAAGGAAGTTGAGAAAAAACATCTGATGACATAATATATTTTTATTTGGTACAAAAGTGTCAATAAAATATTGCTCTGTAAAATTAATTTATATTTTGATACCAGTTGAAGACTCCGCTTGTTGCTAAGGAACTGGAAAGATATGTTTGGGAAACTTATTACAAGAGGAATTACTTGTATGTTTTGTTTGATTTTTAATTCCAAAGGACTGATATCAGTTAAGAAGGTTAATACCCACTTGGCGATTTCACCACATCTGATCAGGTTCAGCACAGTTCCTAATCACCCAAGTTTACATTTAATCAGACAAAGAGAGGAATGTTTTTCTTTTTTCCATAGCTAACTCGGGATTTTCAAGAAAGCGAGATGACCAGGATGACTGTTCCCTCTTTTAGCACAGAAACAGGATTTAAATACTTCAGGTAATACCATGACTATAAACCAGGTGGCTCAGGAATCTTTTCTTGGACTTTTTAGGGATACAGCCTCATACATCTGTGGACAGCAAAGAAGGGCTTTGCACTCTGCCATATTAGTGTTTAGCCTACACTGCTGAAGTGTTTTTTAACACAGGCCAAAGGGTAGAGGCAGGGTATAAAAACATTACAGTTCATTTACTTAATTCCTAAGATGAATGTTTCTTCTCATTCCTATCTAAACAATGAGATCTCACATTTTCATATTTCTGTTCAAAGTGTTTCCACAAAGCCCTGACGATGTGTTGTGGTTTAACCCAGCAGCTCAGCACTACACAGCTGTTTGCTTACTCCCTGCTCCCAGTGGGATGGGGGAGGGAATGAGGGGAGAAAAAACTTGTGGGCTGAGATTAAAAAAACAAACAATAAAACAATTTAAGATGACAGAAAAGGAGAAGAATACACCAGTAATGATACTAGTATGGTATATACGTACAAAACAAGCGATGCACATCACAATTGTCACTGAGCAGCAGCTGTCCCCCAGCCAAATTGCTTGTTTTTAAAAGCTTTTTTGCATGATGTTACATCACATGGAATACCCCTTTGGCCAGTTCAGGTCATACATCCTGGTTCTGTCCCCTCCCAGATCCTTGTGCCTCATCAGTCCTCCCCCATTGGCAGGACAGCATAGCACAAATGTCCCTGGATTTGTGCAGCACTGCACAGCAACAACTGAAAAACAACTAAAACATGGGCCTGTTATGAACATTGTTTCTATCCAAAAGCCAAAACACAGTATCATACCAAATACTACAAGAAAAAAAAAACAAACAAAAAACCTAACTCTATCCCAGCTGAAACGAGGGTAGCAAGATTTGCTGAAGTCCTACTCTTATACCATCCCATTACACAACCTTCAGGTTATTTTCCACTGATTAAAGTGCAGTAATGCAGAAAGGCTGAGGCTGGAGGATAATAAAAGGTAACTGTATCTGCAGATGCATTCACTCATCACAGTCCTTCACTGAATAAGCTCAGTTGCAGTCTGAGCTTGAAAACAATAAAGTCAGTCTACACGTAAGCCTTCATTCTCTTTTACTTCCTTTCTTCCTGATACTCAGTTCTGCAAAGCTATTCTCACTGCTCAGGTCAGCGTCAGTGCAGCTGTAATTCCCTACACGCTAATGATTCCCCTGTCATATATCGATCCGGTCGCAAATGACAACTTAATGGCACAAGACTGCATTAGAGTCCACATTTTAGCATCCGTTAGAGTGAGAAATGCTCTGATTTGAGGAGTCTGACCCCTTGAAATTCAAGGTTAATTACACTGCTCATTACTCCAAAACCATTAAGAAAAGACAAAGCGTCATTGCAAATGTTGCCCAACTTTGACACGTTTGCATCACCTCTTTCCAAGTAACAGCACAACTGAGGCAGGAACTGAATTTGTTGTATGACAAATTGAATAGTAAACTTGAAGTCAGGCCTCTCTTACCTCCCATCAGACAACAGTAGAAGGCAGAGAGTATGCTTTCCTCAAGGGATCCTTATTGTCACTCTTCATTATTGGGATAAGTTATATACTAGGAGGAAAGGAAGCACCTTAATACTGACTATAGCCCTTGTGACAAATAATTCTTAATCACAAATAATAGTTCCTACTGGATTATTAAATAAAGTAATCCTAGCTGCTACCTAACACTTGTACTCTGTGAATTAAATCAATGTTAATTCCCAAATTCAAACGCCCTATAAATTATGTAAACCAACATTCAAGAACTGGAAGGACAGATATGTCTCACTACTTCAGCAATATCAAATGCGGCCCCAGACTACAAAGTAACCAATATTTTGGGATGAAACAGGCTGCTTACCACCACCTTATTACTGTATTTGACAGCCTCTTTGAAGTCCTCCATGGAAAAGCACAAGTACCTGAAGCAACACACAGTGTGCTGACTGCAGAATCCAGTAAGCAAAAAAAGAGAAGGCATGTCTCATCATGAACTCAGGCAGTAGGCAGACATAGGAAAAACAAGGTTATGGAATGTTAATAAAGTATCGCATTTAAAACCACTTCTGTTGGATGTAGAAATGTATAAACTGGATTACTGAACAGAAAACATGAAAAAAACTGGTAGGTAAATGAAACCTTTAGGTCCTAATTACTAGTGCCATTAGAGACCTGATTACGATACTCTAGAGCTCGCACAATAGTGCAAGTTTCAACACAGAACACAGACGTTTTCACAACCATAATGAGCAAGCTGACACTGCCTGCATAACCCTCAGATCAAAGGCTACGTGCTATGCTGAAGCAGCAGCCTGATGAGACTTTCAGGGAGCTCCAAGCAGACACTGCACCTTTTCCAGGCTGAGCAGCCCAGCCAAGCAGTGCTCAGCTGTCTCTCAACCCCGTGGTGACTTAGACACACGGCATTTGAGATACTGAATTATTCATTACTGTTTTATCAGTAGGGGAAAGTGGGTTTGGGCTTCTGCTCTTCCAGATGAAGTTTCTCTGTCACAGAGAATCAAGCACCTCCTCAACCACAAGACTTGGTGTTACCACATTTCACTACAACACACATTAAATTAACCTGTGATACTTGCTTTCTTGTTACCTATCCTGACTTCATAAGAACAGCTCTTCAGATGCATGAAGCAATAACCAGTAATCTATCAAAAACAACTGTGCAGCACGAGCTCCCTTTTGAGCTGCTGACTGCAGCATCAAGATACTTCAGCTACATGCTTGCTTTTCTCAGGCATAAATTCACTCAGGAATAGAGGCAGAATATATGAAAGCATCTCCAAACCTAATGCTCATTAACTTCCCAGATACACAACAAGCGTGTCCTAGTTCACAGATAGTTCTGTGTGGAAACAAATATTGTTACACTCATTACAGTACTCATTTTTGTCAGTGAGTCAGTCACAGCACACACAGGATATGGAGGGAGCTTGATA
The DNA here is from genome assembly GCA_035772895.1 of Perdix hodgsoniae. Lineage (NCBI taxonomy): Eukaryota > Metazoa > Chordata > Aves > Galliformes > Phasianidae > Perdix > Perdix hodgsoniae. The sequence continues at coordinate 5,688,536 of JAPSGF010000041.1, forward strand.
AAAATGTAACACAAGCACAGGTTATCAAGCAGCAGTTTTTTCATGTTCACATATTTAGACAACCAAATAGCAGCAAAATAACACCGGAAAAACAGGAATATGATGGGGTTAATTATAAAAGAAAAGCCAAATCTTCACATTTCAAATGCTGAGATCCCTATAAGAAATCATAATATTAATCTGATTAACACCAGTGCTCCTCTTCCACATTTCAGAAGGAGAGCACGTGTTTACCTTCTCCTTTTCTGCAGAAGCCCCTGTTCCTGCTCACAGTAACATCTCCATAAGCTTTGCAAAGCAAAAGAGCTGTGACAGAACAGTAGTCTTCCTGCTGACTTGCATATGTCGTAATCATCCTTTGTTCCCACATAACTATTCACACACAAGACAGCAATTAATCTGGCAAGCAATATTCAGAATTTGGCCATTTGTTTCTCTGCCGTATTCAGATGGTGATGTGGACCTGTCAGTGCATCAAGTAGTTCTACAGGGGACATTCTATTTATTTACAGTGTGAAAAAGCACGGGTCTGAAAACTTCCAAGAGGGACAGAAAAGTAAGATGTTTTATAACACTGCATTTCTGCTAGATGCTAAGTTCAGGTTGTCAAACCTTCCAGCCAGACAGATGGTTAATGTGAATTTCATATTCAGTTAAGAAATACTGTGAATTTCAGTGGGAGTCATGTGCCTGAAGTCATTTAGAAACTAACTAGTCTCCCACTCCAGCCAGTATTTGTTGTGTCACAGGTCCAGATGCACATAAATATGCAAACCACTGCTCCTGCTCAGTTTTGTTTCTGAAACCACAGACACATCAGTAGCTTAAGCTTAGTGAAGAATCAGCAGCCTGAATGACTACCATATGCATTTGGCATCAACTCTACCATTTCACAACTGTAGGATGGTGTAGAAAACAGGATCTACTCCAAAATCCAGACAAGCTCACTTGTGCTTATATCTCTGCCCTATAAATACAGCACCCTTGCCAGATGACAATGCCAGAAGCTGTTAATACAACCTAGCTCTGGTGATACACTGTTCTTAGAGGTTTTACCTTAGTTTCCCTACTACGCAGTTATCCCTGCTAACACCATTCTAGTATTTTTCTTTATCCCTAAGAGAAGGTAAAGCCGCTTTCTATAGAACGATCAGAAGCTTGCAACTGTAACAAAGCATAATCCTTTATAAACGGCTACTGGGTTGGAAAGATTAAGAAATATTAAATTTTGATCTAATGCCATTTTAAAGTCAGAATCCCAAGTCCAACCACTATAACCTTAAAGGTTTTGGCAACGTAAAAGACTCTTTGTAAGTGAGGATCACGGCTTGTATTTTCCAGCTGGTCATATTAGCTACAGTGTGGCAAAGGGATTTTTCTAATCTTGACTTAATAGCACATAAGGAGCCACAGGCTAAAGGGATTTTATCTTAAAAACCTACTAAATCAACTTTGAGAAGAACCACATTCCACACAGCCCTGCTGTCACTGGTCCTGACAGGGAATCTGTAATTTTGCTTAAAGACAGAGAGAGAAAAAGCATCTTCAAAACTTGGCACAGAGAACTGCAAGATTGTTACTGCAAAGTGCCAAGAAAAGAAAACATTCAAAGGCACTTACCTGGGATCCAAGAATCTGCAACACATACAGTACAGAATTAGACACAGCAGTTCTGCCCTGGCAGAGACCATATTAAGAGCTTAATTGCTGCTTCACTTGTATACACACAGCTTAGAAATTGGTGAAGTGGAAAGGAGAAGCAAATGGAAAATTCCTTACACTATGAGGTCTATGAAGCAGGTCATTTAAAAGGCTATTTAAAATGAAGTTTCAGATTCCAGGGAAGTTTACATCAGCATCTGCTGATAAAGGATTATGAAATCTATTACTTCAAACTGTTGTCACTATTCAAGCTGAATTCAAAGCCCTTCTCACTGAGCCTTAAAAATGAACCTCCAACTGATATAAATCCTAACAGTTTTTCTCTGCATTTATTACAGTAACTTCACATCAAATACTTCTGCTGACTGTCTTCAGCTACAGTAAGTATTAAAAAAAGAAAAAAGCATGAGCAGGAATGACTTAAAACAGAGAGGACAGCCATCAAAACATGTAATGTGTGTGCTAAGTCATCACTTGTTTCTTGCTGACATGAATCATCACTATAGTATGCAATATTAGCATGCTGCATGAGCTCATTATGTCAGAAAACAAACAACCCTACTGCTGGTATCCGAACAGCCTATAGGAGACTACTGTGCTCAAAGCTCTGCAGGTATTATTCTCATGAAAATAACTAATATTCTGAGATATCACAGGACAACAATTCACCTCCCAGGTCTTTCTGCCAGCATTCTTCAATCAGAACTGGCAGTTGTCAGATAAATGCAGAGCAATTGTTTAGCTTGGAAAAGAGAAAGCTCCAGGGAGACCTCATTGCAGCCTTCCAGTACTTGAAGGGAGTTTATAAACATAAGGGGGAATAGCTATTTACATGGGTTGATAGCGATAGGACAAGGGGGAATGGTTCTAAACTGAGACAGGGGAGGTTTAGGTTAGATATTAGGAGGAAGTTTTTCACACAGAGGGTGGTGACACACTGGAACAGGTTGCCCAAGGAGGCTGTGGATGCCCCATCCCTGGAGGCATTCAAGGCCAGGCTGGATGTGGCTCTGGGCAGCCTGGTCTGCTGGTTGGTGACCCTGCACATAGCAGGGGGGTTGAAACTACATGATCATTGTGGTCCTTTTCAACCCAGGCCACTCTATGATTCAAATAAATGTCTACAGAAAAACTCAGTGAGCTTGTTTTATCATATACCCAAGTTACACTGACCCAATTCTATAAATGCCCAATATTCAGGCTTCTACATAACCAACAGAGAAGTCACCACTACAGACAGCAACCATTAGTGACAGCTTGACACCACTTAATCACAAGGCATGTGCCTGCAGGGCAGCTCTGATTCTACATCTGGAGTCCCAGGCAAGCTGAAACGTCTCCCATTCCCCACTTTTTCAATGTACCTCTGCAGATATAAATGAGAGCACACAACTGGTTGGATGACAGGGATGTCTGAGGTCAGTGTGAGATCAAAAACAACAACTGGTCTCCAGCTTTTTCCCTTTTTAATGGTATTACTTCAGTATTTGATACCATCTTTCAAGAAAGAAATGGCAAACCTGAGAAGTCAAATCAAAAGCTGTTTACTTATAATTCAAAGATCTGGGGTGGTCCAGTTTATCACTGAACAGGACAGGTGCAAAACAGTGTTTTATAAAGCTCCACTGACTATGAGCTACATATAACGTATGCTCTCCATGTCAGTTATTATGGCAAGCAGTTCACAAAAGCAATTCACTAATGCTGATTCTGCAATAACTATCACTTATGATAGCGCTCACAAATCAAAATTATTTATGAGGTTTTTAATGAGGCTTAAATAAAACTCTGATAGCAAATGCAAGGGTTACTTCACTTTCCTCTCTCCAGGGGAGGTTCAAACAGTTTGAACTTATTAATAAGTTAAACAGAGATTGATTGGAGTCCATAAATGAATTTTAAGCAATCAGAATTCCTCTTAAGGTTCACCTTCTGTGTTGGGAAAGAATAAGAGGTTAAACTACCCATCTTTTTATTAGGCTAAACAAAGACACAGTGTTGCTCAATGTGAAGGACAAATACATATGGAATCATTCAAACAATTCAGGATCAAAGTTTCTTCCAAGTCTTAAACACACAAATATGTTATCCTGAATTCTTTGCTGAAGAGTAAGGGACTATTAACGTGACAGGAAAAGATCAATATTCTCTCATCCTTTCCTCAATGGTTGTCAAGATAGAACTTGGAGGCATATAGGAAAGAGAAGATAACCCTCTATATTTCCCATCTGTCCAACAACAACAAAAAAAAGCAGCAACCAAAAACGCACTTTTGGAAAGTCTCTTTTAGGATCCCCTTTTCAAGGAAATTGACAACTGTAGCTACATGACCATATTTTCACCCAAAGAACACACCAAGTTTAAAATAAACGAACAACTCACATACACCGTATACACACACCTATGATTCAACAGTATTTATTATTTACATAAATAAGGAAATTAACCCCAGTTTCTACCTTCTTTGGACCACCCTATAAGTCATATCCTTCATTTGCAGTAAAACTATCATTTCTCTTGCTACCGTTTCCCTCAACTAAGGTGAAAATTGCCATGACATGCTGAGAAGTTTCTCTTATCAGTAACTGGAAAGTGCCTCTGCAGCAACATTAAGCTACCCAATTACAAGTTTTCAATAAATAGTACAGGAATGCAAATTGTCTTAAGTATACCTGAAAATAAAGTAGTTTCTCCACTTCTTGTCATTCGTATTCCAGCTCCAACAGTTTTAATGTATTTTGCTAGCAGTAGGTATACACAATACAGTACACAGTAGGTGTTTTTTCCAGATACTCTGATATCTTAGGAAGCCTTTTTCTAGAAAAACTTCAGTGATGATCTTTCTCCTCTTTTTTCCCACCTTCCCATAGATTTAAACTCTTGATTCGTAAATTATTATCAATGTAAAGGAAAATGATAGTGTGGACACCCTCCCTTTCCCGTAAATGCAGGCAGGCCAATACAAAAGCTTCCCAAGAAAACACATAAACTCATTTATCTCTCCAAGCCCATGATAGTGAAGCTCATCTAAAACTTCACAATGTTAACCCTATGGAGTAGCTTTGCTCAGTTTCTCGTGGTAAGCAAATCTGGAAGTTCCTCATCATTGGTCTGCAGTTCTTCAGATGCGTTAGGTTCTCCAGAACACCAAATACCACGTTAACTCAAATTTCCCAAGTTAAAGTACATATCATTACTCACTCACCTTTTTCCCATCTGTACTATCACCACTAACATAGGACAGTTTTCGACGGACATAGAAGAGCATATCATCTTGCCGGGGGGCCCATTTCTCCATAAAATATGTAGAAAACATCCAAGTCCAGAATACGATACGGTCATCTTTGAAACACCCTAAGAGAGACACAGAAGAAAGGGGAAATAAGAGTCACTGAACATCATATTTGATTGAGCCTAATGGGACACACAGTCTTTGCTATGCATGGAGCAGTCAAGCTCAACTGCAGGAGAAAAACTTGTACAGCCCCAAGCAGTATCTTCTCCACTGCACAACACAGCCACTACTTGGCACAAACTCAGAACCCATCTTTAGCCACGGTCAACCAAAATCATCCTCTTCAAATCTGTCTGCTCCCCTACATGACAAACACAAATCAAGGCCAACAAGCATGTCTTGCCTATGCCTGTACTACTGAGAAGTACAGGACCAGTAAAGAGAGCCAGAATTTCTCAAAAGCACTAAAGGAATAGTTCCAAATATACATACTGTCAATACATGCTCAGGATGATGACAAGAATCCATCAGCAGATTTATTGTACGCTCTCAAGGAACACTGCTAATCCCTCAGAAGCTAGCAGGTATCCTTCCTTAAATCAATACACAGCAACAAGAATATACCTATGCAGGAGCTACCATAACTTCTTTTTCAACCAGGAACAAAAATCAGTTCTACATCAACAAAACAAGGTGCTTTGAAGTCATGAATCCCTGTTAGGGAGGAAAAGGGGAACATTGGGAAAGAAAGATAACACTAAGTCTTATTCAAGGAGAAGGAAAAATTACAGCATCAAGAACATGGCAGTTGGTCTCTCATCAGGAAAATGAGGTACAGCAAAGGTGACCTCACTTTCTGTGAAACTCTTCAACATAGCTGACTATAATAAAAACAGCTAAAGTGTTGTAACTCTGTCATGCTGCAATGTCTGCACGTTAAAGACCAACATTCACACAGACAGAGAGAAATCTCAGGTCTACATCTGGTGACATGGAGCTGAAATTCTTCAGCACTGCTTAGCCCAGTCAGAGACTCCCTCAGGACCCTTGCTAAGTGGGAACTGCAGCTGTTAGCCACTCGCTAGCTGCTTTGAAATCTGTGGGAATGACACTGAAAGTCCTACATGGCTAAGAAATAGAAAAACCTGAAGTTGGCTACATGAGACATGTGCACATATGTACACATGAGGCTGACAGCAACTATCCCTTACAGCAACTTATTTCCCCCAAAGCTATACACTGGCTGACAAATTTGTACATGTGAGTTTCCCCAGCCCAGCAACTATTCCCATTGGTGTTCCATATTCCAACTATTCCCCATAGGCGCTCCACTCCTAGAGGTACGCTGAGCATATTAAATGCTGCTGCAGAGAGATGAGCCTTGCATAAGTGACATTTATTTACAGTGATACACGAATTAAGCTTTAAAAGATTTTCCAGTCAATTGCAAAAGAAAGCTGACATACCACAACAATGAACGTGATTTTTCTTAGGCGCTGGTGGCTAACTTCAGGGCTTTATGAAGCAAATCAATCAACCTTCTCATCCACGAGCATAACTCAGCACATTTTCTTACTTCAGTATGAGTGCAGTATTTGTAAGCCAAATCTTTTCCCCAATCTTTAATTACTTTGGTGGGCAGGAGATTAGACTTTCAAATTTTTTAGCAAACAAATGAGTGACTGATTTCTTTTTTTTTTTTTTAAACATCTTTTCAACTAAATCCAAAAGCAATATTGAAAACAAAATGAAATTTCACTGATGAAACATACACAGACTATATTAATCAACATCACGACGGATAATATTCAAAAATACGTATATAGTTGATTATATCTAAGTATTAATGAAAAGCTATGAAAGAACAGCAGAAGACAAAGACAGAAAGATTCCAGTAGAGGCTACTTTCAGGCCAATCTGCAGTTGCTCTATCTGCACAGCCATGCTGAAGTCAGTGTGATTACTTAAGACAGCATAGAGCATGATGTGCAATTATGAAATAAAATCTACACTGTATTTCAGTTTCTCCAGTAGAGAAGGTGAATCTAGCACTGGAGAGTTCAACTCCAGGATTCTGTGCTCCTTCTCCATCTGAAGCCTTCCCCTAGGCGCAAATGAACAGAACTGCATGGCAAACAGCTGCATCTGGGAGCCTACCAATCCAGAGGAGTCTCAGATGTGTTTGAGACTCTCACAGCTGAGCTGAGAAAAGACAGAATTACCATCATTTAGTATATTCCTAGATAAATGATGAGACAGAAGAGCTATTCAGGCTTAATGATATACTTCTGACAACAGGACCAGCAGCTCTGAAACACCCCACCATATATCTGTAGGTTGGAAGTGAGGAGTATATTCCAAATATACAGCCTACTCCAAAGCATTCAGGCCATGAGCCTCAGGAACCACCTCCTCAGTAGTAACAGGGAAGGCAAAAATCCCTACAGCTGTAAAGATGGAGCTAACCTTATTTAAGAAGATTGATGTGATACCAGTGACACCAGAGGACACTGTGACCCAGTCCTGCCTCTATATTTAGTGAAGAGTAGGAAAGAGGGCATGCATCAGCATGATTCATTAATGGTCTCAAAAAAAACTTACTAAATCTCATGGGTTTTGAGTACCCAAATTCAGAACCTTAATTAAAGGGGAGGGATGTGAGGCAGGAGGAGACAGCAGAGAAAAAAAAAAAAAAAGCCCTGAATTCATATAGAGTTTTAGGAAAAAATAGAGATTAAAAAAAGTCTATGGAATTTAAACAAACTGAAGAGAACCCAGTGCCTGGAAGTACAATACTTCAGTTTTGGTTTACACATAGGCAAACAAAATAAGCCGAAACAAGACACTGATAAATTTATAATGAGAAGTTTTACTACCAGTGAGAAATTTTACTTCCCCCTTAGACGAGAAGAATCATGTTATTTAAATTCAATGTTATAAATGAGGGTTAAATAATTTTTAGATTCTGATAGTACTTGCACAGTTCTGAGAGGTGGTTGTATGAGCTGCTGCTGGCATCATTAATAGCAGGACATTAATATATGCAGAAAAATGGCAGAACAGAGAAAGATACCAAGATTTCATGTGCCCTCTTGCTGGAGAACAAAGAACAAACTAATTCAATGTATTTTATTAGTCTAAACAGAAAACAAGGGGACAGAAGTGCTGTGGCAGTGAAGTTATTTCTGCACTGCAGCATAATGCAGGGGAAAATCCCAACAGCAATGCTGGACAGCCATCAGTTCAAAATCCAAACTGCAAAAGATTGGAGAAAGCTGTCCTCCAAACTTCGGAAACATTTTCAGACATTACTGTATCATTAAAAGTGACCTGAAGATGTTCTAGCGATTCTGACTGCAGTGGCTAGAGGATTTTTCTTGAAGACAAGAAGAGTCAACCACAGCAGTACAGCTGCTTTTATTTAATTTTAGTAGAAGCAGGAAGGATGGGGAGCAGCACATGAAGAATTAGCCTTTACAATCTTCTATTAAATGGCATTAACTTTGAAAAGGAAATAAGAAAATTTGTTATTGCAATCCTAACTTCCTAAAGCTCAACAGAGGGGGGAAAAAAAAAAAAAATCAATTCCAATTTCAAGCCATGAACTGACAGATCAAATAAATCCTTTCAGTCTTGCCTTCAACAATTAGATCTTCAAAGCAGGCCACATCCTTACAAGCGCATCATTAATTTTCAATGTATCACTTGAAGCCTTCCATCTCTGCTAAGGAGAAACTTTGAAACTACTTTTTAAATTGTTTAGGCAATGGCACTGAGGTGGCCAAGCAATGAAAATTCTTATTTTCAATAAAGAGAACAGAGAAGAGGCCTTAATTTTTTCACAGTTTCACAGGACCGCCACAGTTATCTGTCAAGGAGCCTCAGCTGTACTCAAGATGGCAAGGCTCAGAGGAGCTTTGGCCCCATCAAGTGCCAGTCACTAAAGAAGTAGACAGACTCAACTCTCAGTTGGTTTGCTGACCTTAACCCTCCACTACAGTATTCAATACTACTTCTATCTGCTTGGCAAAGACTGAAATAAAAAGGAGAGAGAATTTTTAATAGTCCAGACAATCCCAAGTTGGCAACAGCTTTCTATCACATCGGTCTGTCTCTGGTTTGTTCACATGATGTACGCATACACGCGTGCAGGACTTGTCAAGCTGATGGGTGGAAGCTATGACTCCAGCTAGTTGAAGAGTCCTTTCAAAATGCTAAGGTTTATTTTTGCTGGAGAATTTGAGCCTTCTGCAACACCAGAATTAGACGGTATTTGAAAGGGAACCAACTTCCATTTCTAGTTGAGAGCAAGTAGCTTCTCAAAACACTCCTCCCCCAACAAATTCTGCTTCTAAATGAATAAAATGGAATTAAGAGTTGAGACTATAAATCTTAATACACTAAAAGTTGATTATATAATTATGAGACCTTTGAAATGAATAAATCCTAATTACAACCATTTACTGTAATGATTCATTTACATGGATTTTATCCTCACTAGAAACAAGATTTCTGCCAGCTGCTATGAAATAAATCATTTTTACCTATTAAGATTTTTATATTGAGCATTCATTCCAGGGAACTGACTCCAGACTGACACAATAAGCTGGGGACTTCTTTCTTTTCTTAAATTAATGCTTTCCAAAAAGTCAGTGGATAAAGAGATGAGCCAGTATATTATTTTGCTTCAAAGGAATAGAAGACAGTTTCACATTTAGTGAATAATCATCTTTTTTGCTCAGCATGTACCACTCTGAGCTTAGCGAAGCAATAATTTCAAAGCAGACAGGGTTTACTGTACTTTACTCCAGACTGCCATGAGCTACTCTCAACTGTGAAATCATGAAACTCATTTCATCTAATTTTGTCATAGCCATTGCAGCCCCAGAATGAGTTCTGAGCAATTCACACTAATTTTGTTTTGAGTTTGGTGAAACATTCTGCAAGGACAATATAAGAAGTGCTTTGCATAGATTAAAGCTATCTTAGGATATCAGAATAAACTATAACTGCATAAAATCAGAACGGATGTCTCCAGTCTCCTGTTAATTGCCAGCACCCCAGATCATCACTAAATGAGAAGTTCAGTTTTCTGCTCATGCAGACATGAAAAGCCAACATCTAAACCCTTGAGTCTGACCTCACACAGACTTCAGCCATCCAGCTTGCTAGTACCCAACTTCCCAGTCAGGCAACACAGAGGGAACACACTACGAACTGAGGTCCCCAGAGCAGACCCTTGCAGCATATTCCTCTCAGAAGTAGTTGCGCCGTGAAATGAGCACTTCCATGAACGCCAGCTGCCATGACAGCACTGCAAGAAGCACGCTTCTGCAAGCACAGAAGTCCTAAATCTGTCAGAAAAGACAACATACTTTCAATGTTAAGTTTCTCTGGCACAACTCCAGCTAGAAAAGGAAGGCAGCACAGTAACAGCAGCGACAGGGACAAGATAGACACCACAGCTTATCCTTCTTTCTCTGCCATAGACAGCATGCCTCTTTTCTTACCTCAAAATAGAGATAACTGTTCCCCTACCCTACCACATGTTGCACAAACACATCCATTAAGGTAATATGGAGAGTATAAGCAGAACATTTTTTTTCTTTCATCTCTAACACCACATGCTCCTTTACTAACATAGAACAAGTAAAGAGAAGAGATCAAGCCTAGTCTGAAGCTGAATGACAGTCTAGATCAAATAGAAGTGCTGCTGCTTTTCCCTTTCTTTTCAAGTACTTTTAAAGAACATACTACAACACTTTCAAATAGACATCTACTTAAGCCTCTTACAGCAATACTTATTTTATACTTGGTTTACAGTATATCCATATGGGAGCTGACAAAACTTAAGCTTTGAGCATGGGGTCATCAATGTTAGAAAGCCAAGAAAGAAAGTTAGGCCAGTTGATTTTGCAGCTGCTGTACCCTATTTGCCAAGAGATTGTACTACAACTCTCATCTCTCACCTTCACATAGCTCAAATAAACTGCAGACACCCACTACGAGCCTCAGGATCAATACATAGTTTCAGTGCACACCTTAAATTCAAAGCCTGTTGCCACAGGTAGTTGGCTGAAAGGCTGAACGTAGACAAGAAGCCACTTGGATGAAATACAAACGTGGATCTTTGTGTGAAGAGGGAGAGAAACACATCACATTTCACTACACCGTAAAGTCTTCCATGAAGGCACGTGAAAGATTTCATGAAATAACAAGACCAAAATGCTTATGACTGGGAGAAATTGAGCTTATTTTCAATTGATAACTTCAATTCTCCGAAGCAAAGAAATGACTCAGAGCTGACTAGACAAATTACGCTGAACAAAAACAATGCAATTATATTCTAAAAACCTAACACAGTTAGTTTACCTCTCAGTGAAAGCTTCCTTCCCACGCCAGAGATTTAACTGAAACATTCTGTGAAGTCAAACCATGACTGCAGCAATTCAGCTTCATGGCCCATAACCATGAAATATCTGACAAATGAATCACATACCTATCTTATCCTCCACTTGCAAAGTGACGGAATTATCACCCCGGAGAAAAAAAATAATAAAATGCTAAAAACATAAAACCTTTCTATTACCAGTATGAAAATGCAACCTTAAAACATATTTGACATTCCACAACAATGTTCCTCCACTGCTCCTGGGCTTCTATTGACAGCCTAGACCCTGCAAGTACTTCTATTCATATAATTAGATACAGAGTTCATGCAAAACGTCTGCACAATCAAAACAATGCCTGCCAGGATCCAGGGACACTTGTTGCAGGTGGTTTTTAGGTGTTATAGATTCCCTGCCCCATAACCATACCATTACCAGTGGCATATCACTCGTGCTTTCATTGGGTGGGATAGATTTGTGCCATAAATGTTAAAATAAAAGCCTATGGTTACAACATAACACAGTTTCCAAACACCTAAACAGACAGAAACTTCAGAGATTTCATCTTTATAATGACATGATTCAATACTTTCTTCAGCACAGCACACGTCAACTACATCTGGCCACCTACTTCCCCAGAAAATAAGAAATACAATGTTTTTTACTGCAGCAGCATTTTATCATAATGAAGCTCTTCATTTCTGCCTAGTGCAAAAATTAATTCATGCAAATTAAACTCTCCAAATACCTGTTTTCCAGAGTACACAGTCTTTTCAACTCTGAATCATCCATGATTAACTATGCTCCCACATAATAAACATTATCAAAATATCCAACAGAATTGAGAGAGGTAACCTGACTTCTGACTCGACTCTACCTTTTTAGTTCCTTTTCCTCTCTCCACTGATTTCATATAACACATACAGCTAGTCTTGATGAGGGAATACTAGAAAGAGAATGGTCCTGGAAGAAGTCAAAACTCCACTTGCAGCTCACAGGAAATTAGCTTATAATCACAGGAGTGGATTAGCAATACCAGCTAACAGTAAATTGACATTTTTACTTCAGAGTACCACCAAAATATTCTTCAGGCTGCTTTGTGACAGATAACCACTCGCATATTGACACGAACAGGTACAAACCAAGCACATATTAGGTTACTCAAAGACAACAAAACAGACTTAAGAATTGGAGATAAAACTTTTTTTGGTATAAAATACATCTAACCTTAAAACCTAATTCCAATTTCCAAGCAATTGCAAGCACATGCAGTATAATTACCATGGAAAACCAAAGAACTTGGGTTTCTAAGCGTCACATTTTTATATGGTATTATAATTGTGTATAACAGTAATAATATCTTATTTTCTTCTACTCTACTAATTGGCTAACTACTAATTCCCATTCTTCATTTCCCTGAGGAAGAAACAACAAAGAGATTGAAATCAGGGTATCAAAACAACTAAGAAATAATAGCTAAATGGAAAGCATCTTTTAATACCTGAATACATCCACTCACAGAAGCCAGTATTTCGTCCCTCCCACAAAGGTTTGAGTTTCTCCATTAAAAATGATTTTAAAGACTTTTTCCCATAAATGAAATGAACAATTGTTCGCTTTTTTTTTTTTAAATGCACAGAAAAGTAGCTTGGATAAAAAGTACTAAATCATGATAAGGGGAAAGGCTAATGGAAATGCTAAAGGTGTACTGAGTAGAGACAAAGCCTATCACACATGATGCCAGGTATTGTAAACTACCATCATCATCTGAATTGGTCTAAATTCAAGTCCCATTCTAGTAGCTACATACTTATAATATCTGGCACATAAGAATGAGATAGTAGCAGGTGCAAAAAATAGCCTTTTCAATGTATTATATTTAATATACTCCCTCTGGTAAAAAACAGGAATTTCAAACGGACTGCAATTTGTAAAAGTACACATTAAGCTCAGGAGTGGTAACTGAACAGTAAACACCTACCTCACAAGGTTAAACTAAGTGCTAAGAAATCTGACTATTTGATGAGATGCAGTGCAAAAAAAAAAATCTATAAAAAACTTTCAGCACACATGCAGTTCTTTAGAAAACACCCAGTTATAGCAGCAGTAAAAACAAAGATGAGGAACAGTTATCTTCTGCCACGGTGTTTATGAATCCTTAATATTCATACCCTTCAAGAAGGAAAAAAAAAGGGTTAGATTTAAAGCAAACAGCTAGCTGAATGTAGCAATTATATGTCCACTCTCCAATGCTAATAAAAGCCCACACGGATCCAGTTTCAGGTGCTAACATTCAAATCTTACTTTCCATTAAATCCAGTCAGGCATAAAGACAGAAGTAGAAGCACCTCAAAACAATACATGACAGAAAGCAGGGCTAACATCACAGCAAGGGTGGTATTGCTCACCAATGTTTTGCTTTTGGTCACATGCAACTCTGGCTCTCTCAGGAAAAGAGGATAAGGGGTACTTTTCTCCTATGGTCTGCATTGCTTATGAAAGTTACAAACATACAGGTGAGATTTTTTTTTTCCCCCCTCCTTTTCAAGGTTCTGAAATTCCCTAATGGTTTCTGAATTCTCCTCCAGTGTAACACATGCAGCAAAAGCTATTCTGACTGCAGAACTAAGACAAAACAGAGATGCATGCCATCCCTACTTCAGTCTCATTCTGCAAACGTTAAGATATCATTTCAAGGCCTTACTCAGCCTTTTGTCACTTACCTATAGGTCAGTAGTCATGCCAGGTTAAGGCTTACATAACATGGGAATGATTGCATGTTCTGTCCCTAGTTGCTGGAGCATACTAATTACTGTTTCCCATTCACAGCACAACACTGATACCAGAAGGACATGCCAGCTCTCCAGCCTGTAAAATTCCTTCCATTCAGGCTGCAAAAAAAAAATAATCAAAATATAATCTTCCTGGATTTTCTTTTTTCCTTCCTCCCTTTTTAGCTTTCTGGCTATGAGATTGGGCCAGAAACAAGCTTTCATTACAGGTCTAGTCTATGTGAGTGCCCCAACATCTAACCCCTACTGAGATTTGTGTGAACACTGCTTGAATTTTACCCAGGCAGACAAAATCTAAAAGGACAAAGCAGAGCATGAGGAAAACAGAAACCAGTGATGTCATCAGCAATTAGGGGATTGACAGAGGAAAGCCTTGAACACAAGTCTGTTTGCCAGGCAGCGAAAACACAGTTTAAGGAGTGCACAGCAACTTCTGCTTAGGTGTGCAGTACTACAGCAAGTGTAACAAAAGGGAGAAAAGTTGGATGGAGCACAAAAGAAACAATAAAAAGGGCAATATGACTAATTTTATGTTTTCTAACTTCATTTTGTTGGCATTATCAACATAAAGTCCAGATTCATGACATCAGTGCAAAGTGAAAACTAAATCAACTTATATTCTATGCATTTTAACAACCAGTTTCCTCACCAGATACCAAATGATGGGTGTTCCCACATATCTTGGAAAAATATGGAATCTATCATCAGGCTTTTAGCTCTATTTTGATACAGCTACTCCTGGCGACATGGAACAAGTGCATTCCTTGAGTCAATTATTTTCAGTCAAAACTTGAAAAAAAATCATAACACAAAAAATAATTTAAGGAGGGAAGAAATTAGTATTAAAAGCCATGAACACATAGCAATTACTCTACAGTCTTTTGATTTATATATACTAAGCAGACAAAAAAAAATGAAGTACTTCTCTTTTTTAGTAACAAGGAACCTAACCTTTCCAGCTTCCAGTGAAAGAAGAACCTCAGTACATTACAATCCGAATAAGCAGATGTAACAAAATGAGTGGCTAGTGTTTTGGGTACACAGGGCTACTGGAAGAAAGACAATGAGTAGGACAGAGTAGGAATACCCAGCTCCCCATTTGCTAAAATGGGAAGTGGAAAGAATAATTGCTTACACACAAAAGTTGTGCTTGACAGATAAAACATCTCAATTCATAACTGCCATCCCATCCACTTCTTTTATGTAGGAAATGTGACATCTTGATACCTTTGAGATAGGCTCTTTCCTGCAGGAAAAGAAACACCACCACCACAACAACCACCACGACTGAGCTTTCTTCATAGTGTATCAGCTGTCAAGCTGTCAAGATTCCTAACATTCACATCACTACTGCACTGCTACTGTTGCCCATTTTAAGGTCTGAAAGCATTTGTCAGAAATTTTCTGTCAAATTAAAATACGGAAAATAACAGAAATGGTTATGAAACAGGATTCCCAGCTGGAAAATGAAAGTCAGTCACGAGCAAAACATAAAATTATCTAAGTATTAGCATGGACAATTATAATACCTGGAATAAAGACAAATTATTTGTACACTTGATGTGTCAGAACGATAAATTGCAAAGTAGAAGACATTTCCATGTATCAGACAGTAGCACAGCTAGACCAGTTGACTGAAACATGTAAAAACGAATATTTGGAAAAAAAGAAACAAAATGCTACAGTCTTTATCTTACACAGCACCTACTGAAAATAGCCCCAGACAGTATTTGGATCATAGATTTTCTTCTGAGATGGTGCCAGTATTTAGGATTTGAACAAGTAACCTGAAGACAGAAAGGAACATATGCAAGAAGCTCTTCTCACCATGGATGTACACAAGCACGACTCCAAATATAGACAACTGCTGTTGGAAAAAATTCAAAAGCTTCTGCCTGTAGCTGATAGTTCCTTCTTCCACCATAAAGTACAGCCTTGGGAGCAGGGACAGCAAAACAGGTGTTGAATTTGTGCCTCAACTGTTGTAGGTTCAGAGTATTAAGGCATCACTGATTTATTTTTTTGTTAGTCTGCCAGGCTACGAGCTCCTTATGAACAGACCATGAGACCATGCCTCAACCTGTGCTATGTAGGCAGTCATCCCCAGCAGGTAGCAGGGTGGACACAGCTGGGGATGGCAACTTCCCAAATCTTCTCAGCATGAGCCTGCTGATTATCTACTAGATAATATCTACTAGATAACTACTTGTCTTTTCACATTAGTTCTTAGTACCTGCTCTCTAAAAGCCCAAAGTACTACCAGCACAGATAAGTAGTACATACAGAATAAAGTTTTATCTAGAGTTAGTAACAAATTAAAAGCACTGTAAGTCTGACTGGATATTATCTCAGCAGCCAAACCTGAGATGGATATCTTAATGCTCACCCGGAAAACAGATGGAGATAAGAAATCCAAAAAGGATGCATCTGTCTGCAGCCAAACAAGTACTAATTTCAAGGAAATCCCTGTCTAGACTTCATGCTATAAGTCTGTGTTACTACAAATTCACAAAGCCAACCCACAGCGCCAATGTCCACTAACCAAGTCTGTGGTTTGATACCAAACTACTGAATCAACTAGAATGGGATCGCTCCACTGAAAAATTTGCCTTCATATTGGACACGAATTCCCACCATACCTGTGTCAAAGACTCATTACAATAATTTTCTTTACAAAAAAAAATACAGCGAGGCAAAAAAAGGACCTGAACAATTAAAATCATGGAAAAGCTGAAAACAAACAAAAAAGTATTGCCAAGAGTATTCCCCTCTGACCAGTAATAACAAGTCAGCTTTCAAGGCTCAAACACTACCACAGAAGGTCTGTCCAGACATGTCAAGGTGCATGTACAAAAGACAATACAGAACTTAGAGATCCCCCTCAGGAAGCACAAGTACTTGGCACATCCTTGGCACATTCAACATTGGCAAAACTAACATTAATTCACGTAACTAAAAAACAAACTCCAAAATCTGTGTTTTTTTCTGAACATCCTAAGTTTCCAGTGTAAAGTAAGAACTCATCCACAAATAGTAGATTTGGAGATGGCTTTTGATGTGGAGGAATCATCTTTCACCAGATCAGTGTCATTCTTTGTCACACACAAGCTGTCCCTCAGAACACAGGGATAACAGAATCACAGAATGGCCAGGGTTGGAAGGGACCTGAAGGATCATGGATCTCCAACCCCCCTGCCACAAGCAGGGCCATTAACCTCCCTATTTAATATTAGACCAGGCTGCCCAGGGCCCCATCCTATCTGGCCTTGAACACCTCCAGGAATGGGGCATCCACTCTGGGCAGCCTGTTCCAGCACCTCACCACTCTCTCTGTAAAGAACTTCCCCCTGACATCCAACCTAAATCTTCCCTCCTTCAACTTAAAAACATTTCCCCTTGTCCTGCTGTTATCTACCCTTTCAAAGAGTTGATTCCCCTCCTAACTGGAGGGACAAGCCACTCGCCATGTTGCCCTGGCATTGATGCCTCCAGGAATGGGCCAGTGCTAATTTAACACAGAGATGCTAACAGACGCAATCACAGTATTTCTGTAATCCATTTCGCGTCCTTCTCTCCACCTCCTAATTAGATACTAGACAACAGGAAAAGCAATGACAGAATCAGTGCTTCAATCTGGGCCCCATTTCTCACTGCAACATACTTTTGTCCATCTCTGTACCACATCAGCAGCCAGCAGACATTTAGCTTGCTTAATTATTTCTGATGCATTTACAGTATCAGAAGAAACACTTGGAACAAACATCAGAAAGAACAGTAGTAGATTTGTTCCATTTGTTTTGTCTGAAAGTGTTTCAACATGGTTCTGGCACCTAGTCCTACCTACATAATGTATAACTAGGCATTGCCCTCATTTCCAGAGAAGATTTTTCTAGAGTTTGTCCTAATTGTTCCTTCAGTTTATTATTATTAGAATAATATTTATTATTATTAGAAAAAAAGCCCACAAAAATTTCATACTTCAGGTAATGCCTTGAAGGTTACTCTATTTTCAAATGTTTCTGTTGTAGTTGATCTTGCTACCCTACTACCATATTTAATGCCTACAATTTCTTTTACCTACCTTTTCCTGTTGGCTTCTACTGTTTAAACTTGTAACAAACTGCTTCCTTTCCATGAACCTCAACAGAAAAATATCAAACTACAGCTTCCAGACTTATCATCATACCACCATGCACTCTCCTTAACACGTAAAGAGTGGTAGAAGAAAATAGCAATCATTACTGTAAGTCTCCCTTACTATACCGAAAGACTTAATTTAGCTCCAATATGACTACTGGACTCACAGACGTTTGGAAAGAGAAGGAAAAAAGGCAAAGAAAATCCTCAGACAAGGAAAAATCTCACAGCACTCAGTTTGGAAAAAGAAAGGTCTCAGCAGGTGTTCAACAACCAAATAATGCAGTACTTCAGGATAGCTGCTACTTACCTGGCAAAGGCTGCAAGGAAGACAGAAGCAATGAGAGAGGTTCTGGCTTTTGAAATCTTACACAGGGCAAAGCAAAGAGAGGGGCTTACCCAGGAACCAGATGGTCTTTTAGCAACATTTAATTTAGTATAAGTAGCAAAATGGAGAAGGCACACCTAAATCATGAGAAAAGCCTCCAGCCAAAAGGAGATAAAACTTTGGGGAAAAGAATGAGATCACAACAGCTCCAGCACCTGACCATTTCAGAGGAGTTCATTCATACACTTAACATCTAAGCAAAGTGTTCCCAAATGGCCCTGTTTTACACAGAATGCATGAAATCTGATATTTGTTCACTTACAGTATTGCTTGCTTAACATTACTCAAAATGCACCTTTTGCAGGAAAAAAAAAGTTTTTGGCAAAAAAAAAAAAGGTCAGCGACTAAAATGAACCTCATTAAACATGTTAACAGAGAAACTGAATACAGTACATTGCCCTTCAAGAGAATCAGAGATTTACTCAAAAAAGCTAACATTCCAGAAAAAAAGACTTAGGTCAAGAACCCCGAGAAGAGGGTTGTCTTCTCCCCTGCCACTCACTGTGAATTGGGTGTAATTCTCTTCTCAGCCTTGTATGACTACTCCATCTGTCAGGACAGAGGCCATATTTTCATCCCTTCACTGAGACAGATGGGAACATAAAATAATTAAAAAAAAAAAAAAAAAGTAGTTTTAAGCTATTCCTTATTCTTACTAAAAAAAGAATGTTCTAATTTTTCTAGATAGCAAATCCAAACTAGCATAAGCAAAGATAAACCTAAGAGCACCAATGGAAGCAAGCAAGACAGTGGAGACCTATTTTGACACTGGTTGTAAGCATGATTGTCATCAGCTGTCTTGACCTACTTCTTTTTAAAACGTGACAAGTTACAGTGTTGACTCTCACTCAGACTCACGAACAATGATTAAGATTTCAAATTTGCTCTTGCACAAGAAAATACATTAACAACTTCAGATGAGAGTGAAATGTAGCTCTCACAAGCAAAACTTCAAGTACAACTACAGTATGAAGCTTTGTAATGTGGAAATTCAGTCCAACTGTAGGACTATCTCTCACTAGTAAGACATAACAGAGGGGAAAGATAGTCCAAAGGAAGAGGCAAGAAAATGAAAACAATAAATGCTGAGCTGTACTCAGAATTCATAAAAGATAACTAGCAATAACTTAAACAATTCCATCCACCTGAGGAACATCCACAGAGCTGAAGAGCAATCTACCAACACATTTCTCAGTTGCACTGTTACTCTTCGGGCCATATGCAACTGACTGCTTCTGGATTCAGACCATTCCTTTAGGCTATTTTCTGTTTTATTGAATTTCACCCAAGAGAAAAGCAATTCGCAGAAGCTATCTTGAGCGTACATTACAGAGACACCTAAAGCAAACACAAAAGGAGAATAATACACAACAAGAAAATTTCTTCACAGACTTCACCGCCATTTCTAGGTCAAATTACTGCAGGGAGGGCTGTGGAACAGTGGAACAACTCCCATGAAGAGCAGTTACAAAAAAAAAAAAAAAAAGAAAAAAAAAAAGAAACCACCACCAAAAAAGCATGCTTCTTTGTTACTTCATTTCAAGAAAGTAACCATAACAAAAGAAATCTGTTACCCACACAAAAGCATTAAAGAAATCTTAAGAGTTTGGATCCCAGGCGCTGTAGTTCCCTCCTTTATTTTCCTTGCAATGGTTCATACCTTATTCAGAAGGGGGGGGTGGAGGTGTCTTTCTTATCCACATTTCTCATTACTCAGTTTTCTATTTCCATTTGCATATTCTCCACATTCTCTAACTGCAGAATACTGCTGCATATGATGATGGCTGAGAATACAAACACAACCCCCTCTAGAAAAAGCCCAAAACACCTGTAAATGGTATTTCTGAAGCTCATACCCTTTTCTAACAGTCTTCTCTGTTCTATTACTGCATCCACTGCAGAAAACATTGTAGTTAATGTGGAATCAAAGGTCGCAGAATTTCAAAGTATAAATTACTCTGCAGCACTTCCAGAATTCCCTTTGAAAGTGTGGATTTCAAACTGAACTGTAAGTTATTTGAGAAATATTGAGACACAGCAATCTCAGAAGTTAAATTCGGAAAGAAATAATGGCATTATTAAACATCAAAGAAAGGCAGCCTGTTACAGAGATCTGCTAGCTTCCTTTAAGTACGTAATCATAGCAGATACCAACACCATTGGTACAATACAGTTAGCTGCTAGTAAATTTCAATGCACAGAAATAACAGAAGTCTTTTCATCCAATAGTCACCATATGCATCGTGTAATAGTTCAGTCTCCAACGTACAGCTAAGATTCATCTGACCTACTCCAACTGGCAACAGTCAGATGCTCTGAAATCCCTGGAAGTAATCTGAACCTTCTTCAGAAGCTGCATACAAACCTCATTCATTCCAGGGTACAAGTTTCCATCAACTCTAGCAGGGATTGAAGCACTGCTTCCACAGCTTGCTCTCATTTAAATTCACTCATTAGGATAACATCAGAGGATTCAACTATTTCATCTTTTCACCTAAGAAACTAATGGAGAATGCATTTCCGTGTCTCAGCTGACAGCTGTGGAAAATTTGTGTAGGTGCAGCTCACTTCCTTGAGCAGAAGCAATCTTAGCTCCACTGGATGCAATCAGGTCAATCCCAGCAGAAGAGGGACAAGTGGCTGCATGTGCCCTACTGCCACTTCCACTATCTGCCAACAACAGACTCAAACCTCCCAAGATTCCCACTCTGGGGTGTCTACAGCAGGACAAACAAATTCTATGTTGTATATACACAGCAGCATTCTTGTTCTCTGCCAACTCAATCATGCCAGCCATCTGAACATTGCCACTCCTGTAAGTTTACGGCATCTAACATCTCCACTTGTGTAATTAATAAGCATTACAGGCAAAGCACTAACACACTGTCGTTGTTGATGTGATAAGACCAGGAAATTAGTTTTCAGCAGAACTCTAGCCTTGCAAAACTACCTAGAGTTTGCATGTAAATATATTCTCCCACACCTCCCTGCTACATGCTTCTAGCTAGCATCACACTGCCGAGGAAGAAGCAAAGAGTTTTTGCTACAACAGCAATTTGTAGGGAAACAGATTTCCTACGCTGACCATGCACTGGTAGCAGCTGAGTGAGTGTTTAGCAGTTTCACACTGGAAGTTTCAATTCTCACTTCCATTCCCAACCACAAACCTATTTGCTTTCAGAAGATGATGATCAACACTTCTATCCATCTTGTGGTCAAGAATTAAAAACAAAACAAAAAAAAACCCACATTTGTGTTCAACATACAGGTAAGATGACCAGTTTAGAGAAGGAAAAGATTTTCCATTTTTGAAAAGCAGTTGTTACTGGCTAGAAGACAGTAAGGGGAAGAAAAAAAATAAGAGGAATTTATTAACATCAGTGGCATACTGGCTTCAGTCAGAAAGAACTGAAAACATTAACTGCCCTAAAGACAGCACCTTACAATAAGACAAACAGCAACTATTACAAACATACTATTAGGTTTAATTAATTGAGGTTTAACCCACCATTAACATATGAGCTGCCGAAAACATCCTTTTCCATTGCTAACCAGCATCACTCTGATTTCTCCTTCAAGGATGACACTTCTCTTCAGCTACAAACTCCTATGGATCTAGAAGGCCTGCACAAGTGTACAAACACGGGGTCCAGAGAATAGGGTACTGAACTACACATTTAAGAGACTTACTAATTTTCCCTCTGACCCCTCTGCACATATATGGTTAGATGCTTTTGCTCTCTTTCTCCTGCCCTCTCCCCCTCTCCAGGTCCCTCTTCCACTCATCACATTTTGCTCCAAACTTACACAGCCAGTCTCTCCAGACTGACAATGGTTAAAAGACAGGTTTATAAAACCAAGAGCAACTGCAACATTTACCTGTTGAGAAATCACCACCTCTATCTCATGACAGTTGCAAATTCTTAAGTAGACACATGTGAGTTGACAAAGGAAGGTCTTAGCTAGAGAATTCCCCAGCACAAGATGGAATGTCATTTTCTACTTTTTCCTAAGACTTGCCAATGGTTATATTACAAACACCCTGCTATAGTATTCCAATTACACAGTTCACTACCCTTCTAAACTGCCATTAGTAAAGGATATACACCTTAATAGTCCTTCATCCAATCAATTGTAGCATTGCAGCGTAGACAGTACTTTTGAAGAGGTGCATGAAGGCTCCAGATACAGTTCCAGAAACTCAGATTTGCCTCCTGCCCTCTCTGTAAGTTTTAGATAATGTCCTCAATCTCAAGCTCAAGAGAAGGTGGCAACCAAGTACAAGATGAGCATTACACTAACTGCTGCATTTGCCACATTTTCAGCATTTTGCTGAAAAAACATTTGTAAGGCACTTTAGAAGTTTCTTGCCAGGAAACTAGAAAGACGAGCATGTTACGAACTCATTCCATGCTTGATCTTTCTATCTAACAAGCCACACAGAATCAAAGAGGAATATCCGTGCTGTGTGATCCATGCCTTCCCTGGTGCACTCACTGTTGGTACACTATTCCACTCTTCTGGCATAAGATGCAGAGCTCAGCCACCCATCCTTCATCCATAAGAAATCAGAGAAGTTCTTAATCATAGGAGAGTTTTCCCTCTGAGGAAATGCCTTGCTATTACATGAGAAGCACAAGCACAAGCAGCATCACCAACTTGCCCAAAATTACAAGAAATCGATAGAAACACAGACACCGAATACAAATCTCTGAAGTTCTGCATTAATTGTTGGTATACTCTTTCTCTGGGCATAGCTTTTGAGTTAGTTTTCAACTGGGTTCTAGTTTAGAGAATGACTCACTCCTCCACCTCCTTACATAGTGTTGGAAATATCTGGTAAAAACAAAGATAATAGAAAATCTCATATTGCTTTCCGGGTCAAAGCCTCAAGCGAGTATCAAATAGATTACAATCTTCTATTTCCCCAGCAATGCATGAAAAACATTTCCAATAGTAAAATATTGCTTATTGAAGACTCTGCTCCTGTCCATCCTACCACACAGGGCAGGCTGCCTTTCAGAAGGTAGCACAGTTTACAGAAACATAAACTAATCTGCTAAGAGAGCATTGTCTACATTTCCAGTACCACCTACAAACCCAGATCACAAAGTCTTTGAGCGAAACAGAGTGAGAAGGGAGGCCCAGCAAGTCCAAACCTTTCAATCTCTTTATACTGGAGATACCTAAAAACCGTATTTTATTATGCAAAACAACAAAATTTTAAAGTGTACTTTGGATCTCAAATTCTGCCTCTCTTCTTCTACTTTAGGCTTAAAACCATTTATTCCAGCAGCTTCTTGGAGCAGCCACAAACAGCCAAACGTGGAACAAGTAGTAAAAGCATCATCCTTCCACATTCATCCTATGATTGTCACAGTCAGTGTTTTGAATTAAATACTTATATAATCAATATTATAGCTGTTGAACAGAAGTAAAAGCATTACAATCGTTATTCTAAACCTAGAACATTTGAGAAACTCCCCAAGCACATCATGCATGTCTTCACATCTATTGTAATTTTAACTGAAAGGAAAAAAAAAAAAATAACACTGCCTATGAAACACAATCTAATACAAATATTTGGCAAATCAGGCCAAAAACAACAAAGCAAAGTAATCTATGCCATTAGTATCAAATGATCAAAGGGGATGAAATTAGTTCCCCTTTATTCACATAAAACGTGCCCTACTAACAATTCACATGATGCTTTGACTATAGAGAATTTAGTCACATTTGTTATGAAAAACACAGGTGATCCATTCACATCATTGTATAGGGAGAATTAAACTTCTCATTAAAACTAAGCAAAATAATAATAATAATAATTAAGCATTCCTACAAAACGCATAAAGCTGGATTATGCTTATTTAGGAAGCTAGCTGGGTTTACAGAGCTTTATCTCCAGACATACCGTGATAAGCTTGCTGCTTTGTTTTGGAAAATATGTGTTCAGGCAATAGTTAAGCAGGAATGACGCTTAGGAAGTATTAAACTCATCTCCTTAAGACTGATTACTTAAAATCACACTGACCGCCCTGCATTCTATGGAGCAATGAGATTTATGGTAACTTAAAACTCCCAAGGTCCTTTAAGGTGGTAAGCAAACATACTCTTTATTGAAAACATGACATTGCTAGACACTCAACAATCCCTGTATTTAGTCTCCGAACAGGCAGACAAGGAGAGGAGTAAGTTTCTGGTATGTATCTTAGCAGAATATACCATAAATAAATTTCAAACCATTCCCCTCACCATGAGGATGTTTCAGCATCGACAGGAAACTGGAACTCTTGACAGTGCAGAGACAGCTCTAGCTTCACCATTGTTTTAATCCACCTCCCAAACTCCAGGTGACCACACAAGAGCCCTGGGAGACAGGCCCAAGAAGCCCCACCACACTTTTCCTTTCACTTTCTTGAAAGTTAGACATACAGAGATGAGAGCTAAAACTATGTTACTTCCAAACACAGGTAATTGGCAAAACAACCTCTTCCATATTCATTACTTCCTAATAGAGATAATTGAAAATACCAGCTCCTCCACATCCATGTGATCAAGAGAAGCACCACTCAGCACCCAAAGGCTGAGCACAGCCCATCTTCCAGACAACTCAACACACTGTGGGCACAATTGTCTGTGGAAACATTAGCTTAACGCAAACCTCCCAAAATTCAGAATCCAGGCATGGTGGAAGCCTCTGGCAATTACTGATATATGGCCTCTCTCCTCTATATGGTAGCTGACAAAGAGCTTGGTCTTGATTGAGCTGTAAAGATTTTCATTGCCCACACATCAACATCAATGCCAGGGGCAGTCTCAGTCAGTTTGACTGAGCACATTATGGTTAAAGGGGAAAAACTCAAGCCCAGTGATGTAATCTCTCATGAAGGGCACCAGACGGTACAACAGACGAGGTGGCTTCAAACCTATCTGTCATGGTTCACCCTGGTTTGGCCTAGTTCTGTGACAGGGGATGAAGGGATCCACAGTCCCCACGTCCCAGGAAAAGGGGAAGAGAAAAAAGGTTTTACAAGGAGACTCCCCGTCATGCTTTGACACTGTTCCTAATATGAGAGACAACTCCGTAGTGGAACGAAATACGCATCTCCAAAATTAATTTATTTTAATGGCAGAACATCCTATCTGCCCACAAAGCAAGGCATTCACTCCAAAGATTTGACTTCAAAAACCCTAATGAAATGCTTAAGGAAAATCCAAAAATATGATAGTTCTACTGCTTTCATTCCATCCTCAGACATGAAGATGATAAAACTACTGTTACAGGGTTCAAATTCTGTTTAATATCAGCACACAAAGAGAACAGGCAAAACCAAATGACAAGAGCTTTAGCTTTAAAACTTTGTTTCTATAACAGGATTGCAGAAAACCTGAAAATTCCTTACATGCAGTATTCACATCTTTAATGGTAAAGATTCAGGGAATAAAATTACTCAGAACAGCTACTGCATCTTACCAAGTTCTTCCAACAATTGTGAAGCATACTCAGATTACCAGGACTCCTATAAGGAAGCAGTACGATGACTTATCAGGCCTTTTTGAATCCTGACTGCATGAAGGAAAGTAATTAATTCATTATTTTGAATCCTGCAAAGAAATTGCAACCCTACTTCTTCACACTGTTTAGCTCCCTATTTATAAGAATAACTAGATGCACCACGCATTAAACTAGTCAACTGCAGGGGGTTGTTTTTCCAGAGATGCAGATTAAGGCAATAAAGTCTATTTCAATTGCTAGAAAGTTTGCATCCTCTCGAGTTTTTCTACTGATGAGTTCATTCCAAACACAGAAGATGAGTGGGGAGAACCACATATTTCATCCACCAGGAAATTGAATCTTCGTTTCTTTGGAAAGAATCCAAGCAGATACACTGTTAAATCCTTTGATCCATCCTGAACAGTAATGATAGAATGTATTTTAATCCAAGACCTCCTATCCATCTAACAAGAACAAAACAGAACGCAGACTTCAAAACGGATTTGTAACCAATAATCCCTTTAAAAATTAATACGCATACTGCTAGAACAACAAAACCAAACAGTTATCAGCAAGAACTACATCTATAAAAGATGGATACTTTAAAACTTCCCACCATCAGACTTCACAGACTGATGGTCCAACTATAAGCGACTCGTTTACCAAATAAAAACAAAAACACAGCAGCTACCAACAAACAGCAGCACGTCTTGTTTTAAAAACTAAACCACTTATTTCACTGGAGCAACACTGATCTAGAGGGTAGTTTGCATACTGCTGTTCTATTTTGTTGTTTGTTTTTTAAAAATCTGCCTCCATATTTCAGCATCTCCAGCCTGTCTCTTATCATTCAAAGATATATATCCTTCTGCAGGACACAGAAATCCCATAAGCCATCTCCATTAAACAGAAAGAATAAACAAATAATCCAACTGCTCAAAAATATGTAAAAGCTATAATAAAAAGATTGCATTATATTATTGATCTGGGATGATGTCTGACAAGCTCCTGCCAGAAGCTCCTTCCATAAACAAATTACAAATGCCCTAAAAACACTGGTGCCTAATGGAAAGCCTGAAAGGCTGTTAGCTACAACAGTGTGAGTAGGGTTCTTAAAAAAACAAAACAAAAAAAAAACACAACCAAAATGGCATTTTTAATGAGTGACAGTATAGATAGATAGATAGATAGATAGATAGATAGATAGATAGATAGATAGATAGAAAATGTATTTAGCCTGGAGGACTACAGCCCTGGGATCATACCCTAGACTACCATTTTCCACAGCACAGTAGTTGGTAACAACAAAGAGAAGTAATTAACACTCAGAGTCCAGGAGCTATTTTATATGACTGTCGTAAAGTGACATATTAAAAAGAAGATGAGGAAACGTGTTATAGACTTGATCCTAAGCTGTTATTTCCAGACATTCCAGCACTGATCGTGTGTCAGGACTGGATCACAGGGCACAAGATCTCTGCATTTATTCTGGAACCAGATATTTTCTCTCCAGCCTTCAATATTAAACATTATTTGCCTCTGCCCATAATTTCACATAAGCCTATCCCAACATCACAAGGTCTCCCATTTCCAATGCTCAAGTCTCATTTGTCCCTCTTTAGACCCTACCAGCACTGCACAGAAGCACACCACAGCAAAAATCACAGCCTATTGCTTTGTGATAGCAACAGAATGTGATCTCAACAAAAAGCAAGCCACACGGCACAGCCCTGTTAGAAAAGACCCCTCCCTGCAGTCACATTCTGCTGCTTCTCCTCTGCATTTTGCTGGGACAAAAGCAAGAAAATCTCACACAGGAGCTATCGAGCAAACCCCTCATCTTATTGGTCCTTTGTGAAGGGCTGCTGGACAAACCCCTTCCCACTCCAGGGCCAAAGCCACGAGGTCTCAGAGCCAGATCCAGCACAGCTTCCAGCACCACGCTGTGCAAGCACTCAACTGCACATCAGATTATACAGGCATACTTGACTTTAAAGGTTTAACCCAGCAAGTTTTCCATATAAGAACAAGAAGGAAAAAAAAAGAAAGTAGCTTTAAAGTTATCACAAAAATCATATATCACCACAGATTGAAAGGGATCCATAAGGATCACCAAGTCCAACTTCTGGCTCCACACAGGGCCACACAAAATCAAACTGTGTATGAGAGCGTTGCCCAAATGTTTCTTGAAGTCCAGCAGCTTGGGGCCATGACCACTGTCCTGGGAAGCCCATTCCAGTGCCCAATCACTCTCCTACCTACCCTGTCTTTCCCTTCAAGAAAAAATAAATAAATAAATCCTCGGAATTTATTTACAGTTTGCTCAACTTTCTTCAAAGTAAACCTGAGATTCAATACCCAACGTAAGCTGGTTAAATCAAACCACCTACCCTTAGTTCATATTCAAATAACCTATTTTAATCTTGCTTTGTAGTTTACTTTCCAAAACCTTTCCTAGAAGGAAATACACACTCTTCTTGGCTGGAACACTGTCTTATTTTTACAAATTAGGAAGCTGCTCTATGAACTTTTTTTTTTTAATTGTACTATTTTAAATTACTTACATAAGCACCCTTTTTCAGAATTTGAATATTCCTCCTTTCTTGAACATTTCACATGTATTAGCTGCAAAATGTTTTATAAATAGGACAAAGGAATTTGTACAAATATTGAGGTACTATAAAATATGACTTCAAACTCAAAAAAAATCTGAATGCGTTGAATGAAAATCAATTTAGAAACATCGGTATATTAAACTCATTACAGAGGATTGCATCTATTTGAATTGATGGGTATAAGCTCTTCAGGACAGGCAAGGAAGGAGGGATGGTGGCATGGATCTCTAAGTTAGAGAGCGTTTTGATGCTGTTGAGCTTGGGGCTGCAAATGATAAGGTTGAATCTTTATGGGTAAGGATCAGGGATCCTTACCCAAGGACCAGCCAACAACGTGGACATAATGGTGGAGGGCTGTTATAGAACATCTAATCAGGATGAAGAAACAGATGAGGTGTTCTACAAACAGCTGGCAGAAGACGTGCAATTGCCAGCCCTCGTTCTAATGGGAGACTTCAACATCCCTGCTATATGCTGGAAGTACAACAGAGTGCAAAAGAAGCAGCCTGGGAGGTTTCTAGAGTGTATGGAAGATCAATTCCTGACACAGCTGATAAAACCTGCTGTTCACAGACAAGGATCAGTGGGAGATATGAAGGTTGGGATCTGTCTTAGAGCAACCACAAAACAGTAGAGTTCTCAATTCTTGGTGAAGTCCGGAGGAAGGTCAGCAAAACTGCTATCTTGGAATTCCAGAGGACAGACTTTAGGTTGTTCACAACACTGGCAGGGAGAGACCACTTGGGAATCAGTCCTGAACAGTAAAAGGGCTTGGGAAGGCTGGCTGCTCCTCAAGAAAGAAGTTCTGAATATGCAAAACAGGCTATCCCCTTGTGCCACAAGATGAGCTAATGGGGAAAAAGACCAGCATGGACGAACAGGGAGCTCTTCCTGATGCTCCAGGAGAAAAAGAGAATCTACCTTCTATGGATGAAGGAACAGGCAACACAGGAGAGTACAAAGTTGATAGGATGTGCAGGGAGAAAATTAGAAAGGCAAAAGCCCAGCTTGAACTCAGCTGGGCCACTGGGATAAAACAGAATAAAAAACATTTGTACAAATACATTAAGTACACAGTAAGAAGAGGGCTAAGGAGAATCTCCATCCTTTACTGGATGTAGTGGGGAATGTGATCACTGAGGATAAGGCTGAAGCTCTCAATGCCTTCTTTATGTCTGTCTTTAAAAGTCAGACCAGTTGTCCTTGGGGTACTTTACCCCCTGACCTGGAAGGAGCAAAACAAACCCTCTA
The DNA here is from genome assembly GCA_035772895.1 of Perdix hodgsoniae. NCBI lineage: Eukaryota > Metazoa > Chordata > Aves > Galliformes > Phasianidae > Perdix > Perdix hodgsoniae. The sequence goes on from JAPSGF010000041.1 coordinate 5,718,503, forward strand.
CAATTCAGGTGGAAACAGTTAGAGACCTGCTGCTGCACCTGGACTGCCACAAGTCCACAAGACCAGATGGAATCCACCCAAGGGTGCTGATAAAGGTGATTACCAAGCCACTTTCCATCATCTAACAGTATTCCTGGTCAACCAGAAATGTCCCAGATGATTGAAGGCTTGCCAACATGACTCCCATCTACAAGAAGGGTCATAAGGAAGATCTGGTAACTACAGGCCCATCAACCTGACTTCGGTGCCAGGGAAGGTTATAGAGCAGATCATCCTGAGGGAGATCACACGGTATGTGCAGGACAACCAGGGGATTAGGCCTAGCTAGCATTGGCTCATGAAAGGCAGGTCCTGCTTGACCAACCTGATCTCCTTCTGTGACTGAGTGACCCATCTAGTGGATGAGGGAAAGGCTGTTGACACAATAAACCTTCAACAAAGCCCTCAATGCTGTCTCCCACAGTATTCTCCTGGAGAAGCTGGCAGCTTCAGGATGTGGTGAGATGCAGGTCAGCCTCTTCTCCCACATAACCAGCAGCAGGACTAGAAGGAATGGCTTCAAGTTGCAGCGGGGGAGATTCAGGTTGGATATTACTAAATAGTTGTTCTTCAAAGAGAGTAGTTAAGCATTGGAACAAGCTGCCCAGGGAGGTGGCGAAGTCATCAACTCTGGAGGTGCTCAAGAAACATTTAGAAGTTGTACTGAGGGACATGGTTTAGCAGACAACATTGGTGACAGGTCGACAGTTGGACAGGATGATCTTTGAAGTCTTTTCCGACCTTGTCAATTCTACAATTTTATCTGTAAGGTAGTGAATTTGAACGCTTGTATATGCTCCTCAAGCTCTCAGAAGAGCAGAAGTTATATACAGACCTTCTTGTTACTCACAGTTCATGAGAAAACAAAGCTTTCCAGCTTTTCTAGTACCTCGCCTTTGACTAGACTAATCACTGAGCCAATTCCACAAACACACATGAACGAAGACTATATTTTCTTTCTACAACCAAGTTACTCCTGTCAAACTAGCTTAGCAAAACCCTCAGCAGATCCTTCCACCTACTCAGTGGTTATATTTTCTTCAGAGTTTCAGAAGCAAGTATATTATTTGTGAATATTATAATTTAATTAACATTATTACCACTCTACGCAGGTCTGATTTTAATACATTCAAGTCCTAATTATTTGTAGTTCTCCTCAATTCTTATTTTAACCTCGTTTGCTTTCCAAACATTTGTTTTGCTGTCCTTAACTCTTTTTTCCCACATTTTCCCACTCAAGTCTTCATGTTCCCATCATATTTTCACAATGTCCATAAACACTTAGTAATGCCACCTCGCCTTCCCTTCTCTTAGGAAGGTTTGAGACCTACTTATTTCCGAGATTTATTTATTCGTCACAATCATTTGTCACATGAATCATCCCCTTGCCTTTATTCACGCGACAGGCTCTGAAGATCACTGCTGCACAAACAAGTTCACATAGTCCTCAGCCTGTGAGGAAAAAGGTTCCTCTTTCTGCTGACCCTCTGCCAAGTGTGCATCCCCCTGCCCTCCTCTTATCAAGGGTCAGAGGAGCAAAAGATCTCCTCCCCATACAAGAAGCCAAAGGGAATACTTAATTAGGGACAAAACTATCAGGCCTTCTGCAGGGTCTGGCCTCTCAGCCAGCACCTGTAACCACTACAGCTGCTGTCACCAGCATCTAGTGACAGCAATTTTTGACAGCTGGTTTAGTCCCAAGCCAGCTGCCTCAAGACTTTTGCCTGGCTACAAGTCTGTCAATCAGTTATGGTTAAAGATGATATTCAGACCTAATTTTTTTCTTTTCTTACAAATTATAAGGTCCAGTAGGTAGCAAGTCACAACTCCAACCGAGAACATTAGGCTGCACTGAAGACAGGGCAACTCACCCCTGAAGTGATAAAGGACAGAGAAATTAAGCATCTGACAACACTACACAGTAGTTTCAGATTTAACCTAAGCTCTATCAGACCAGGTCTTTGGCCAAAAATTAACTTCAGAATTTTCTACACAACACTGCTGAGGAGAACAAGCACAGCACCGGAAGGGATTCCCAAATGAAAAGCAGTGGTTGAGAAGCCCCCAGCTCATATTATTTATGTTTTATCAACTAGGTTCTAAAATGAAGAACACAATATTCACAGCCATACAATTAACATTGTATAGAAACTGTAGGCATCTAAAACTTTCTTATAAAGGACATAAAGCAATGCTACCATTCCCTAAGTAAGAACTACTTTAACAGTGAAATGCAGTACCAAACTGCACTTCAGAGCTAGCTTTGAGTGCAATGCTCTGCACAGCTGGATGACACTGACATGCAGCTGAGACATCTCATAGCAGTATCATCATTCCCACTAATCAGCCTGGTACAGAGTCACGTATGAGTCATTATCCTGAAGTGTGATGTCAGCGAGTTTGATGTATTTTCTACATTACACAAAGAGGAAAATTAGGAAAATCCCATATGAGGGGATTTACATTTTTGGACAACACTTGTCTAACTCCTGATGTGATGCTCTTGAAGTAAAGCACTTAGTCTCACGGAAATCCAGCATCAGCAAAAATAGCAGTCTCCTCCTTAAACTAGGGAGCATGGAATAACTTAAAGGAAACATACAACAGGAAAAAAGCTTCACAAATTTGACCCATTGAATGCCATTTACCACAAAGGGGTTAACAGTCAGAAAAACCTACAGTTTAACAGGATCAAAGCTAATTTTAAGAGCACTCAAGCCAAACTCACAACAGATTGAGTCTACTACGACTCCTGACACCGCTGGAAAGGATTTGGCCATTACGAGAAGACAAACCACCACCTTAAAACCAGCTGCAACTATGTTTGCCTCACAGCCAGGCATGGGACTTGCCCAAGGTCAGCATTACCATCTTCAAGGCTGGTTGTTTCAGATGTGACAATTTAAGTGTTCATATTGCTACCCGACAGCGGTCCCACTTGGTATGTTGGTGCTCCTCTGCCAGCAGGACATGCTGGCAGGCAAGGTATAGCAGCTACAGACTGGCAAACAGCAGCATTTGCAGCTGGAGCTCAGCTAGATGCAAAAACAGAACACCCAAGGCACTCCTATGCTGACATACGACCTAGTTTCAAACAGGCACAGCTACACACAGGAGACCCTTCACAGCCAGAATTAACCTCAGTGTAAGGAGCTCAGTCATTCTCCTGGAGTTTTCCTTACATATCTCTGCCAGGGGGTGGGAGGAGGGTTTAAAGGTACAATACTGCTCCATGGCTCGAATGGTCATCCCAAAGCCATGCTGAAGCATGAGCTGTTGCAGGGATACCTACAATTAGAAGCAGCAAGGAAGCAGTCTTATGTTATCACCACCCCATTTCACTAGAAGCGGTAATGGCAGTACTTCTATTCCTGCAAGCTTTTATTTTCACTTAAACTTGATACGGCCAAACATGAGGCGGCAACAAGTTTTCCATGAATACAATCTCACAGACATGCTGTTGTTGTTTGTACTGTTTCCCCCCCCTTCATTTTCATTTTCTTCGCCACAAGGCTTTATTTGGCCCTAACACTTCCATACTCCAGTTCAACTCGGCGACACGACGCCACTAGAAAAGGCATGAAGAAATGAGAAAGACTCATTTCTTTTTATGTGAAGAAGCTTTCATTGCATGCAAGGTAGAAACAAGGAGAGCCCATCCATCCCTCCCTGCGGAGACCACAGTGAGCACTGGGGACCAACCTGGTACACAGGGGACAGGAGGAGAACCAACAGGGCCACAGAACCCAGTGAAATCCAAGTAAAACTCTGAGTCTTCACGGAAGACCCGGAGAGAGAAACAGCTGGGAAGTTGTAAGCGAGGAGTGGAAGGATGAGCCACACGGAAGAAGTATCAACAATTCCACTTAAACGTTCCTAATTTAAATCCCCGACCCTGCAGGGATTGCTAAGCACGCACCCCTTCCAGCGCAGCGCATACAGCACCTCCGAACAACGCCAAAACCAGCGCTCACATCAGAGCCTTCTGTGCCCGCGATCTCACAGCTGCACATCAAGAGTGACTTCCATACGTTACCCTGGGCGGCAGTTTCCCGGCCCAAAGGCTCTTAGCTAAAGGAGCTGCAGAACCAATGTCACCTCACACGCTCCCGTTAGGACGCAAACCCACCGGAGCGCCGCGCTGCCCGGTGCACGCCCACGACTGGCAGAGCGGCGCGGGGCAGCTCGTGGGGCGCAGGGGAAAAACCCACCGGGATGACCGGCGGGCGACGGGAGAGCGACGAGCGTCCGTACTCCGAACGCGCGACACGCGCTTTCCGCTCGCAGTCGTTCCGGCCGCCGGCCCAAGAACGCCAAACGACGGAGGAGCGGGAGCCGAGGCGCGGCCCCGCGGCGTTCGCAGCACGCCGCCCGCTGCCGCCCGCCGCCCGCTCCCGCCCCGGCCGCCGCCGCCGCCCCTCACCGAGGCCGCTGATCTCGTGGCGGAGGCCGGTGCGGCTGCGCTCCTCCGCTATCGCCCGCAGCATCAGCTGCAAGGAGCGGTCCGGTTCGCCGTCGGCCTCCCCGTCCCGCGGTGCGGCGCGGCCGCCGCTCCCGGCAGAGGCCATGCTGCTGCCGCCGCCGGCGATGATCTCATGTCAGGCCGCCCCCGCCGCCCGCACGGCTCTCCCCGGTGGCGGCGGCGGCGGGCGGAGCCGGGGGTCGCTCTGTGACGGCGACAAGAGCGAACCGAACCGAAGCGAGCCGCTCCTCTCCGCTCGCGCAGCCCGACGCTCCCCGGCCGCCCCCAGCGAGTTCTCCGGGTTCTGCCCGACTCGACGCAGCTCCCGGCCGAAGCCGCCGCCGCGGGCACCGCCCTGCCTGCTACGGTACGGCCCGGCCCCACCGCTTCCTGCATCGGCAATCGCGAGCACCGCCCCGCACCAACCAATGGTGCGGAGGAAGGCGGGGTGCAAGGCAGGTCCCCGCCTCCTGTGCCGATGGTGCTGGCAACTACAGTCGAGCAGGGGGAGGTTAAGAAGCCGGGTCGAGCTGAGGGCCGTCTCGCTGCCACCTGAATACCTGGAGGAGCGGCCTCGAGTCTCCCCTGCTCCTTCCATCGGGTGCTGCAGCTGCTAAGGGCGCTGTCCTGCAGAACTGAGGTCCCCCGTGGCTGCCAGCGACCCCAGTGACCATCCCACCCTCTGATAATGGACCACTGGGGTTTCTTGCGCTGATGTAAGCGAGATAGCTAAAAGCATCGCTGCGTTAGGGCGTATGTGTTGTACAGCAGAAATCTCAAGTAATGTAATTCTTAAGCTGCGTAAGTACTAGCTGAGTTAACATTGTCTTTTGAATTAGTCGATAATGGTCAAGCGTTGCAACGCCTACATAAATAACTTGTTCCAACTATGTGCAAGTCTGCATCTTTCTTGCTGTGCTTGTTTTAGTAGCAGCTAACAGGGATAGCTTGCAGTGCACGTGAACAAAATCACCTGAGAGTACCTAGCAATTAAAAGGGGGTTGGAAGTCAGTAGATAGGGGCTTACTTAATGTATCTGGATTTCTTTTTAATAGATGAGACAATACTATGTATGCCTTGCATTGCTGACGCTGTCAAGGCTTGTTTACATACTTACAGCCTGTTAGAGATCTGAATTACTTCAGTACATCAAGCTATGCACTTTTGCAGGAAAACAGTGTTCCTTTGTAATTCTGAAATTTTCAAAGTCTCATTTAACCTGCTATGAATGTGAAAAGTACCTTCACTTTTAAATATTCTAGATTTTTTTTTTGATAAAGCTTTAAAACAGCTGCTTGCAGAAATGAATGTTAAATCAACTCTACAGATGCAAGACATAAAAAGCAGCTTTCTTCTGAAGAAATAATTTGCCCAAAAATCGTAAACATATCCTAGTTACACATTGGGATATCTCCTCCCTTCCCTTTTTTTCTTTTTCCTGCTTTCTGCTGAAGGCATGCACATTTTTCAGTGGGCCCTCAAGTGAGTGTGCATTCAAAGATTAATTCTGCCATTTTTACTTAATTGCCTACCTGACTGCATCGAGGCATTTAGACTTAGGAAAGAACAGCTTTGGGCCTCCCGTTATGAAATGTGTTAAACTGGGCAGGTTGGAATATGCTCCAAAATTACTTTTGGAACCTAACCGTGTACAGCACAGGACTAATTCTGCTCCCAAGATGAAGTCTAAAATTAAAGCTTATGAAAATACTATATTTAGAATGTTACAAAATTTTTAGTTAAAATTATCCTTATAGATACTCCTCTGAATGCAGTACAGACCATTATAAGGTCATGTGTTTGTGAGGTTAGAGGTGTTTCATCTGTTCAGTTTTCCTCAGCTCTTCTGCCCCTTCTCTATGCTATTCTTGTCATACCCGTCTCTAATTCCATTAGTTAGCTGCCTTGGGTTATGCTGAATGAAAGCCAGAGGTGCTCAGCTTTGCACTGTAAGAGTGGAAACATGTCTGAACTCGTACAAACAGCTTTTGAACTCCACTGATCCCTCTCTTCTTGATCAGAAACAACTGTGTGTTCTGTGCCTTTTATCCTAGGTTGCTCCTGTGCTGTTCCTGAGAGTGCAATTACCTTAATTGGATTGAGATGTGAACTATGGCCTTTGTGATAACAGGCTTTTGGGTTTTATAAACTACTTGCGCATAATCCTTGTTTCATTGTTCTACTTTAACTGTATCTATCCTGTATCCAGAAACACCTCACTACTTACAAACCCTCCCCAAACCCACCATCAGTTCAGCAGATTTGAAGTCCAGGAAGAAATTCATTAAGTTTTGGGTTTATACGGCTTTTTATTTCATAAGAAGAAATGGGCAGTCCCTCAATAAAGCCAAATCACAGGAATGCACTTCCTGTGCAGCCAGTCTGAAGATGGCTTTGTAGTCAGATGACAGGGATTTGCTGAAAGAGCTAAAGTAACTGGGAAGCTGTTTTAGATGGCAGAGATAACATGGAGCTTTACACAGACCAAGTATCTATTGAGATATAGAATCCCAAGTTGGAAAGGACCTACAGAGATCACTGAGTCCAATTCCTGCCTCCACACAGAATCACCCAAAATCCAAATGTATGAGAGCACTGTCTAAGAGCTCCTTTAACTCTGATAGCTTGGAGCTGTTATCCAAAGTCTAGGAAGAAAACTCTCTAACTCTATTGTGGTGTTAGAAAGCAGCATGTATTTTATTCTGTCATCCCCCAACTTGTAGTGAGTGATAGTGGGGTTTGCCATGACCCAGGTGCGAGACTTTGCACTTGGCTTTATTGTACCTCATGATGTTTACCCAAGCCTACTGCTTAAGCCTGTCTAGGTTTCTCTGGATGACATTCTGTCCCTCCAACATGTTGACTGCACCATACAGCTTGGTGTCATCTGCAAACTGGCTGAGAGTGCACTCAATCCCACTGTCAGTGTCACTGATGAAGATATTAAGGAGCACCTGTCCGACTACTGACCACTGATGTCCATCCAGACATTGAGCCATTGGCAACCACTCTTTGGGTATGATGTCAGAACCAGTTCCTCATCCATTGAATGGTCCACTGGTCAAATCCATATCATTCCAATTTGGAGAGATGGATGCTATGGAGAACTGTGTCAAGGGCCTTACTGAAGTCCAGATAGATGACATCTATGATTCTTCCCTTGTCCACTGACTCAGTTAATGCCATCATAAGAAGCCGCTAGGTTAGTCAGTCAGGATCTGCTTTTGATGAAGTCATGCTGATTATCCCACGTCACTTCCCTCTGTTCCATGTGCCTTAGCACAGCTTCCAGGAGGATCTGCTTCATGATCTTCCCTGGCAGAGATGAGGCTGACAGGTTGGTAGTTCCCGGCTCATCCTTTCTGCATTTTTTAAAAATGAGTGTGACATTGTGTTTGTTCCAGTCTCCAGGGGCTTCAGCTGACTGCCATGACTTTTCAAATACCACTGAGAGTGGCTTGGTGACTATGTCAGCCCGTTCCCTCAGGACTCTGGGATTAATCTCACTGAAACCTATAGATTTGTGGATGTTTGTGTTCCTCAGGCAGTCATAAACCTCATCTGCACTTACAGTGCGAGAGGCATTGCTCCTCTGTTTCCCATCTTCTGAACCATCCACTCAAGTGTGTATAGCAGTCAGTAGTGAAGACAGAGGAAAAAAGTTGTTGAATACCTCCTTGTCTTATGTTACTAGATGACAGGTCTGGTTAAGGAGAACCAAAGGTACATCCACAGTGGCTCAGAAATATGAGTCAGAGCTGTGAACTGAACTTGTGTAACACCAGACTGCACCTATGCAATTACCACTGCTGGGATCTCTTGTCTATTGTCAACATCTATTAATGTCAGAGGCTTGTGAAATCTCTTTGTAACGACAGAGAGTTTCAACCCACCCTAAAAAGAAAGTTAAATCCTATCAGGCAGCAATAGAGAGTTTTAAAGAATTACTCGCTTGTAGAAGCGATCAGTCATGCACAGTTTATAGAGGTTGGAATGGTTAACTTATGGTTAAGTTATGCAATAACTTCATAAAAAAAAAAAAATCAGTTTTCAGCAGGAAATCCGAAGTCATATTTTAATTAGAAACTGGTGTTTTAAAATCCTGACAAATTTTGTGAACAATTCTAGAAATGGAAGAGCAAATTATAATTTGAAAATGGGAAATGATTGTATGAATACAAGTTGTTCTGATTGAATCTTTAACTTTATTTCTAGAATTCCATAACAGGGGCTATTTTTAAAGTTGATTGTTGTTGGTTTGTTTGTTTTTTTTTTTTGCATTTTTTTAACTATTTTATTTTAATAAGTTATCTTAATTATGCTATATTTTACGGTTACATTAGCATTTCAGTATTTCAGTGGACATTTAATAATATTTTAAACAGCATACAAAAGGGAGCATGTGAGCGGAGAGTAAAAGATTGTTATTTGTAGACTTGCTTTTATGGGAACTACCCTAATAAATGTCATAAACAATAGCTACAGTGGGTTTCCTTTGGATTTGTTTATTTGAGTAAACATTCTGATTATTCAACTACATTCAAGACAATTCATGTAATTTTCTATATATTTTTACCACTAAGACAGTTTCTCTCTAGATCACATGGCTGATCTCTGCTCAGACCCTCTTTCCCTGATATCTAATTTAATCACCTTTGCAAAATATGCTGGTACTCAAATATGTATGACGTAAAATATTAAGTAAATAATAAATAGAGAAGGGCAGTCAAGTTTCAAATTAGAGAAATCCTTTTCTGCTTAGAGAAGAAAGAACTTTAAAACTAGGTGACTGCATGTGAACAGATGATCTTGAGCAAAACTTGAACTCAAGTTTGTAAAAGGTAAGTACTGATGGGGTCAGGACATAACTGTAATATTTAGTAATTTAGTGCTTGAATTTCTCTAGGCCTCTGTAGAATATAGATGGTAAACGTCAAATCAAGATGGTAAAGTAATTCACGTATAAGAAGAGCTCAATCTCTAATTTTCTGATACAGAATTTTATTTACAAAGAGAAACAGTAACTGAAGATTCATTTCAGTTAAGGATAAATATGTTTAGAATAAACCATATGAAATATTGACTTTTCTCTGAAATCAAAACATAATGATCTGTATTCTGGTCAACAGGATGTGGGAGTGGGGAAGGAAACAAGTTAAAACATTAGAAGTTTCATTTTGAACATGGAACATCAACTGTTTTGGTAAGTTGGTGCTTCTGACTGACATATTCATGAGAACATCATATTTTTGTCCAGAGTTACTTGAAGTTTTGATGGTAAAATATTAAGCCAGCTCAGTTTTCTGTGTAATACCTTTGTTCCCAACAGAGTTAATTGCACTAGTGGTGAACAAGGTGAACCATAAAAATGTGATTAGCTGGAGTAGCTATGAGACTTAAGCTGTGAAAATGATCTCAGCTGTCCTTCAGCGTCTTGTACAGCATTTCTTGGCCAAAGTCATTATTACTTCTGAGAAGTCTTATCAATACAACACCCCTTTTAATAAGTGCTTAAAAATTACGGGATTTGCTATTCTTGGAAAAGCTTAAGAACCTGTATATATTTCTAAACTGGTACTCACCTAGTGCGTTCACAACAATTTATGATAATTTCAGAACCTCATAACTTTTGTTTAAGCAGTTTGCTTGTAAACAGCTGTCTTACAAGTTTCAATCAATTTTTTCTATGGCAGTTGCATATAGCAGTTGTGCTTTTATTGTATTACAATGTGTTTTATGTGCAGCAGTGCCTGGAAAGTGATAATTTTTATTTAAACGTAGACCACACCTCCATGAAAACGAATTTGTATTTAAAAAAAAAAATTAAGCAAGTTCATCCTCAAGAGTTGAAACATAAGAAAATAGACAAATAAGATATAAATCCTCTTAATGCCTGGAGGCTTCAATAGGCCTGAAAGTCATTTATTCAAGCAGCAAAAAGTTGGTCCTTCCTCTCACTTCCTGTACTTCTCAAGCCCTCATTGAAATAATCTTATGATGTACGTTTTAATACTTTTATCCTATCATTTCCCCTTACTCCTTGGTAATGTTGCTCCTTCTTGGAAGCCACATGCTTCCAGCTCCTCAAAGCACACATCCTCCAGCAGTATCACTTGTTGCTTTTGAGGCTCTCTTCTCACTCCCTATCTTGAACATGATTGTCTTAGGTTCCTTTGCTCTAGGCCTCTGTTGTGAATACATCTGCCCACATGCTTAACTTTCAAGTATTAAACAGTGACCAGGTTCAACTGGCAGTTTATTTAATCTGATTCTATACATCATAGGCCATTATACTTCAAGAAACAAATCCTACAATAAGCTGAATACAACTAAAGAAGGATATTTTAGAAAAAGAAAAATGCTTCTCCAATTAGCTTAAATGCAGTGACATATTTGAGATTAGGTAAGCTTATGTGCTTACCTTCAAGACAGATGGCAATGGGATTTCTTTTCCTGATGCACTGCAGCAGAGAGACAGGCAGCAAGGGCAACTTCAGGAGGTGAAATGCCTCTTCACACTGGAGGAGATAAAAGACTTTTTGGTGCATTAGCACAAACTGAAGAGCATAGATTTGAATTTCACAGTTCTAATTATTTGTAGTGTTATGAGTGATTACTTGAGGTCATAAAGCCAGGAAGAAGCTTTTCCCTCTTGAAACCTGAATTTGACTCCTAAGGCCAAAAGCAACAGTATATTATAAATGTCCTCTGTCACGGGTATCTTTTCAATCCTTCCAATAAAGTGTGGTTGTCAGCCTCTCTATGGAAAATCCTTGATACAACCAAAGTTAGAGATCAAGAATGCCAAGGAGTGCTGCCGTGGCTTCTCTGGGTGGAGGACTTTGCTGCGCCTGCCAAATCATACATCTAGCCCTAACTGCTTATAATGACTGCTGAAGTTTTATGAGTATCAAGTGCCAAATGCACAGAAGTATTTCTTGCACCTTAGTAGGTTTTTCTGTTTTGTTTTTGTGGAAACGTTATGAGAGAAAAGTAGTTTCCTGTCAGGAAGAACTAATGTCTCTAAATGAAAGTGCTATGTCCCTGTAGAATGGTAAATTTGCACGCTGAATCTGCTTGCCAAAGTCAATCAAGTAAATGGAAAGACTTGGTAGGTAATTAGCTAGTGCTTCATTGTCTGTTCATGGATGCCTGGCTGTATGTTAGCTCTGACAAACGCTTTGTTTCAGCAGTGTAATTGATAACTGTATGGGAACTCAGGAGTCACGGCCTGAACCTCTGATTGATCACCTGAGATGAAGGCAATTCACCTGTGCTGCAGGAAGGGATGGAACCTGGCTCCACCTCTCCTAGACCCATTTAAGAGCTGACTACCACTAGGGAAGGGTCTCTTCTAGAGAGCCACTCTGCTGGGGTTTCCTAAGCGAGCCCAGGGTACGAGTGAGCATTTTATCTATTCTCTTTGTGTTGGTTTGCCTAACCCTCTTGTTTATTTCATAATTATAACATCTTAATATTCTTAGGTCGACACTTGCCCTATAAGGCCCGCGTGTTCAGAAATGTGAATGCAGCTGTAGATGTTTGCAGTAGGCAAACTATTCCACTTTAGAAGACAATATTCTTTTGTTAGGCAGTATATAACAAATATTAAAGGTAATTTTTTTTTCTCAAGTTAAACTGAAAAAAGCCACTAAACATATTGCTTTGAATGTTCCTGTCTCACACGCAACACCTCCAGGCTCTAAATGATGCAGAGGTATTATTATTATGCATGCGCAAGGAAAGAGTTTGTTTCCTGAAGGGATTAAACAGTAGTTTTATTATGTATGCATCAAGCTTTGGAAATCAGATGTCAAAAGTCTTTCAAAGTCTCTCAAAGATTAAAGTTGGCAGCAATCAAGATAAAGATATTGTCACAATGAAAGCATCTTTGGGATGTTCTGCTGTAACTTGGATGTGACCTGATATTTCATCCACCAAAGCCTGCCTATCTATATAGCTGACTTCAGACTTCATTCTCATTTTTGCTTTTTATTTCCATTCTCTCCAAACTTTTTTGTCAAACCTGAATCCTGCAACCAATGAGAGAAAGAAAACCCATTTACAGTTCAGGCTGCTCTTCAGACATGTTTCACTACATCTTTACCAGCAAACCAAGCAGACTCACTGCTGGCCCTGAACAGAATTCCATACTTGTTGCAGCGCTAAGTGCTGCTTTATTTTGGGGAAATGATCTCCTTCTGTGCCTTGGGGAATTGCATGTGTTGGTGACTTGTCAGCCATGTCTATTTGTCTTGTGGACAGAGAAGGGTCTCTGGTCTGTTTGATGCACTAGTCTATGGGTGCACAAACTTTTGTCTTGCTTGGGCTGCATTGGGTGAAGAGGAATTGTCTTGGGTTACATATAAAATATGTAGGTCTCTTCAAAAATAATGCCTCCTATTTATTTCTGTGGAAACTAAAACAGATATAAAAATACTTGTTCATCACTCATAAAAATGCATAACTAATGTGTTGAAAACAGTGTTTTATGACTAAGAACTTGCCCTAATGAATAGCGTTATTGTGTTCTTTATTGTTATTTCCATGGGAATAAATAGGAGGCATTACTTTCAGAATGACCTACATAGATCAGGCTGTTAACAATCACTAATATTTTCCTAACAATTCCTAAGTAAGTACTTAGCATTACTTGCCATGTCTATAAATTGAAATGTTTTAAGCTCCTATATTCCTAAATTGAATTGTTACATAAGTCCTTCTGATGCTCTTTACTACATGCTTTTACTATCACCTAATCATATTTTAGACTTCTAATGTCAGGAAAATGAGCGCCATGCTGACAAACATTGTAGGTTCTAATAATTTTTTCTTCAACTTCCAATTATCCTGTTATTCCAAAGAGAAGAAAAAATGTTCCCTATTCTTTTCCAATTGTTCTACTCCACTAATAACTTGTTGAATATTTTAAAGATAATATTTATTCATTTCTTATTTGTATTGTTAGAAAAAAAAAAAAAACATTCAAAGCTATTTGAAAATGTTAAAACTTATACATTATTTTCATAGAATCATAGAATGGCTTGTGTTGGAAGGGACCTCAAAGATCATCTAATTCCAACCTCTCTTTGCAGGTAGGCCTATCAACCACAAATCATGCACTAGAGCAGGGATCCATCCAACCTGGCCTTGAGAGCCTTCAGGGATGGGGCATACACAGCTTTTCTGGGCAACTTGTTCCAGTGCCTCACCACCTTCCCACTGAAAAATTTCCCCCTGACATCAATTCTAAGTCTCCCCTTTCTTTTGTTTTTGTCTCAGCTTGGTGTCATCAGCAAACTTGCTGAGGGTGCACTCGATTCCACTGTCAGTGTCATTGATAAAGATGTTAAAGAGCACCGGTCCCAAGACAGACCCCGGGGGGGATTTCTTAAATGTTACATATTCAGGTTTTCTCAGAAGTATGTTGTATGTTCAGTGACCCATTCCAAGCTGGACCTCCTATTTCCTTGGCATGAAGACTCAGCAAGACTTCCTTATCTCCTTGGCTCACAGACACAGCTCTTTCTGTTATCTAAGCAAATTGCAGGGCAGCGGTATCCATGAACAAACATTAGCAAGCTTAACTGTACTGTCACAGCTTGTATCATTTTAAAGCAGAACTGTCTTAGAACATGCATCTCCATTTACAAAAACATCTAGATTGGAGAGGGAACAACAAACAAACTAAAAGCACAACAAACAATAAAAACAAAAAACACTCATGGTACAGTCAGAGGTTGAAGGCCTACGCCGAAAACCTGAAAGTTACAGTGGATGCCAGACTAAACAGAAGCCAGCATCATGCTCTCCCCACAGATAAAGAAAACTATATGCTTGGCTTCTTGGTACTGGTAAGGCTGCCTCTGGATTTCTGTATTCATTTTCAGGACTTCCTGCTTCAGAATGGCTTCTGAGAAACTGGTATGGATCAAGCAGAGTGTTGCCAGGATAAAACAGATGGGATACGGAGCTGGTCTGGTGCAGTCCAGCAAAGAGGAGGACGAGGGTAGTTTCATAGCATCCACAGCTGCTGTTGGAGAGCAAAACAGAGATGCAAAGTAGTGTAAAATGATATAGCCCAAGGCAACAGCTGCAAATGAAGGCTTGGCAGGTTCAGACTGGAACAGACTTAACAGCATGAGGGACTAAAGTGAGGTTCAGCAAAACCTTGAAAAAAAGCAGAGAGCTGACTTGGCAGGAAAATGTTGAGAAGCTGCTCCAAAAGAGTCTAGGGGTTTGGGAGTCTGGGCTCAAGGCCAGCCTAGAGTTTATGTAGGTGGCAGCCTCGAAAGAAAGCAGTCTCAATAGAGACTTCCCCAAACATCTCTGCCAAGAAGCTCCGGCAAGATTTCTCCTTACTTCTCTTTGAAACTACTTTTAAGCTCAAACTCTCACATTAAGTAGTCTGAGCTTTGCTGCAGCCCTGTGGCAGCTGTGCCTGGCCATGTACCTTGCTGATCCTGGCCCAGTCAAGTGGTCTTGATCTCCCAGTCTGCCACCATGAATTTGACTGATAACCGTGTTTCAGTGGCTGCCCTGGGCATTCCCTGAGCCTGCTTTGCTCCCTGCATGGTTGATGCGCCAGGCTTTTCCCCATGGGGTGCCCCTCAGCTTTCCTACTCATGTGGAGCAGCCAGCTATCTCAGAGCTGTGACAACAGTTACTTGTGGGGATCCTTCACTAGCCTGTGGTCCTGGAGAGGTTTTCAATCATGAAAAACATCAGGCAAGGTAAAGAAGTTCTGATGCAATGTTGAAGTGTTCTGTTAGAGCCTTCAGGAGAACAAGGGGCTGATGTCATTGCAGCATATATCATTATCTTGCATGATAAGAGCTATCACTGCACATGGTAGCTATATGTAAAAGTTTAGTGTAGCTGATTGATAACTGCAAGTGGTTGCCACAGTAAATATTGTTTTCTTGATGCTAAAATACCTCAGTCCAAAAGTAGCATACTTTAGTTTGGAATTGACAGTGTGGTATGGAGGTGTGCAAATCTGATGCTCAAGTGGTCCAGCACTGAGGGGGTGCCATGACCTAGTGGCCTAATTGAAATACTTGTTACTGATTCCACAGAAGTTTTTGCTTGTAAATGAATAAATTTCCTTTTAGTTGCTAAGTGATTTTGTTTTTTAAAAAATAAAATATGGTTGCACTGGACTGTTCTGGACAGCTGACATTCCACAGAAACTCCCTTATTTCTTCCCCGCTCCCCACTTTCATCAGCAGGAGGGAGATCCGAAATATTAATATTCTATCAGAGAACCGTTCAACATCTTCTGCCCTGATGATAGCTCCATAACAAGGCGTTTGACACATTCTGAAAGTGCACATCCTGAAGGACTCTGAGGAACGCTCTGAAAATGTGTTTTCATTTCACAGTCTGTCCTCATGTCACAGATAATTTTTGAAATAATTGGATGAGAGAGATCCTGAGTTCTTTTCTAAGCAACAAAACGTATGTAAGGAAAATGACATGGGAAAGGAAAGGAAAAAGGAAGAACAAGAAGAGGGTTTTGAGAGAGACATTTGTCAATTCACTAGCTATAAGGGGAAAAGTTGTTATTATTGATGCCGTAATAGTAGTTATCCCCAGAATAGAACAGAAATACAATATCTTCCTCAAAGAATGTACAGTCAAGCTGTAGCACAAGAGAAAATGAACAAGTACAAAACAGTAGCATGGACACAGGAAAACACAATGCATCCAGAAGTGTCTACGTTGGAATTTGCAGTTGCTATTAGGTTACCTTTGGTCATTAGCATAGTCTGGACAAATATTCAGGGCAGATAAATTCATAGATTGCGGATCTAATGTGGAACAGAAATTACACCTCCTATCCAACTGCACCTGATGCTGGCACTCATTGCAGCAATACTACTGAGGTAACTAGTGCTGTTTAATCTGGTAAAGAGAAGGCTCAGGGGAGACCTTATAGCTCTCTACAACTGCCTGAAAGGAGGCTGTGTCAAGGGGTGTTGGCCTCTCCTAGGTTACAGCAATAGGACAAGATCGAAAGGCCTCAAGCTGTGCCAGTGGAGACTCATGTTGGATATTAGGAAAAACTTACCCAAAAGAGTGGTCTGATGCTGGAACAGGCTGCCCAGGGAGGTGGTTGAGTCACTATGCCTGTAGATGTTTGAGAGATGTATACTAAGGGACATGGTTTATTGGACAACATTGGTGGTAGATAGATGGTTGAACTAGATAATTATAGAGGTCTTTTCCAACCTTAATTATTCTATGAATAGAGAATTTTCTAGTCCTCATGAGGTACTGCTGGCTGCCCAGCAGCAGTCACTGTTCTGCTGGGCATTTTAGGATCGTTACATTTTGCATTACAACAAAGTCAAGAGGCTCTGCAGACCATGTGCAACAAAGGTCAGAAGACACATTCTCAAAGTAGGAATGCAGAAAAACTGGAATACATATCCAGGCTGCGCTCCTGACCTGTTGATCAGTCTTGAATGAGTCAGTTCAGAGCAATGTGCCTCTGTTTCCTGTCCAGTTTCTTCTATCTCAAGCTTTTATTGAAAGTAAGAAAGTAACGTTTTTTCACATATGTGTATGTGGGTATGATAGGTCTTTTAGCATGATAGAGCCTGTAGGTATTGCTGTGATAACAACACTAAAAAGAAGAAAGTCCTTTTTTTAAGAAGTGAATTACATATATGGGGAACTTTTGTTACAGGCTTTCCCATACTTGTTATACTGATATATCTCTATTTTGGTCTTTAAGCATAAATCTAGTAATGAGAAAATAATCTGACTTCTCAACCCATGATTAGCCATAGAGTGGGAGTTGGCTTCTTCCAATGCTAAAAAGAGTGTGATTTGAAACTGTACTTTCAAAAACATACAGAAAGCAGGTCTGCCTTACATTAGGTTTTCATGATGAGTTCAAAATAACAAATGATGTTAATGGTATTAGTCAAGCAACAGCATCCATATGTCTCATCGTTTTTTCTAGAGTTAAGAATCCATCACATTAATACTTTCCACTTGGTTTCAAAACACCAAAACAGTTGACAGAAGAAGTACTGTTCTGAGGTGAAAGAAGAACTTGGAGTTATTTATAATTCAATAGTATGCACTCCTGCAATGAGGAAGATTTTAGAAAAAAAAAACAAAAAAAAGAGCACAGCACTTGTGATAATTTTACTGAATGCTATAGGCAGGTATCCAAGGACAATCTATGGTGCATGACTATTCAGATTTCCCATGTTGGCTTGCTAATGTAGCGCAAGTTATTTTAAAGCGAAGGAAGTATAGAAAATTCTAGCATGGTTATGTTCAAAAAATACTGCAGTAGTGAAATTAATTTGTCCCAGAAGGCCTATGAAGATGCAGCATCATTATCCCACAGTATCTACTGTATTTAAGATAGTAACCCAGTCGGAGGACTTCTTTAAAGTTCAGGTTAAGCAAGCGAGAATTTCATATGGAACCTGAGTTTGTATATAAGGTTTTCCTTAGTCTCTGTGACATAATATATTCGCTTACTGCGTTACTCTAATGAAGTAAATTAGAAAAATGATAGTAACTGCTGTTAAGTGAATCTAATGCAAAGATTATTGCAAACCTAATCAAAGTAAATGAATATACTAAAAGGAAAAGAAAAAGAAAAAAATATTTCCCTCTCCACGATAGAGAGTTGCAAACCCTGAAAGGTCTGCTGAAAACAGTCTTAAGTGGTGTGAATTGTAGAAAATGGTGATATATTCTGTAGTAGAGTGTATATGAAAGATGCTATGAAAATCAGCACAAAGCTTGGGAAAGTATTGACAAAAGCATGAGAAAACATGTAAAAGCACATTTGATATTTTTCCTTATCAAATAAATAGTTAACTACTTTTCCTCTAACAGACTTCTGGTTTGTTGTTTGTGAATAAACAGAATTCCTCAAAAATATACATTTCTTATTACATCATACAATACTTGACTCAGATGGAAACGAACCTGGGATTCTGAATTTTGTCTGTTTGGAAAACAGTAATTTCATATAAGTTGAGAGAAAAATTCATGAAGGTCTTAGGATTACAACAGCTAAAAGAAACCAGAGCATGGTTAATCATTCCTGTGCACAATTTTTCATTATGGAAGATTGACAGAAAGTAGCAACAAATCAAAAATGTCTGCTAGACATTCGTTCTGAACTAATCAAGAACAGTGTTGAATCAGTTCTAGTTCCAAGAATTTAATAGTATGTCTGCAATGTACAATGGTGCACAGAGACACCACTAGTAGTTAGAAATAAACTAGTCCAGACTCGACTGCATTAGCAGGACGCTCTGCCTATGCAAGTTCACGCAAACTTTACTGAAATGGAAATTGCTCTACAATGTCTTTCTCTGGAAAAAAAAATATCACCAGAGTTGTGGAACTACGAATAGTTGTGATTCAGGCTGGTCTTACTTTGTTAATGAGGACAATGGTTCTGCACACTTTCACTTATTAGCTGCTTTTACAATCAGAACTTACAGTATAAAAAAGCCAACAAGAAATGAGGCCAGGCTTTGAGCAGCCATATTTTCTGGATAAAAATATTTGAAAAGGATAATGTGCATCTTCTCCTACTGTTACAACGAAAACTGAAATTTAACGTGCTTTGATGGCACTGGAGTTGAAGTCAACTGTATCCAGTTTCAAGCCATGGCTGCCTTCCAGTAATGTTTCAGCATTTGTCTCACATTCTAACAGGATATTGTAAGCCCAGCCTATGGGCAGTGCAGGAAGTGCTCCTTCCTGCTCTAATACCACTGCTATAATAAGTGGCTCAGAGCAGTATATAATTGTCAAATGTCACCCATGCTGCACTGTAGGCATACATTGGAAGGAATTACAGTTTATAGCTCTGCAGCTCAGATATTACCACCCTGTCATAATTAAGATAGAAAATTAATAATTCTGGGCTTTTTGTTCATGCCACACAGTGAACCTTGAAAAGAAAGCCAGAGCTTTTCACTTTAGAAGCATTAAAATTTTTCATTGGCAAATTTCACATGTATCCCTGTACCACCTCTTTATTGACATTGGTTTTAATTTTAGAACAGTCAATATCTTAGTTGGACAACAGAGAAAAAAAGGTTAATCTAATACAGCAACACAATGTCTTTGAAATGGTTGCTGTAAAGTCATCATGTAATCTATAAAGTAATTTTTAGGAAAAATCAATGAGAAGTTACCAAGATCCGTTTCAAACGTCCACACAAACGTACATACACATACATACTCATGCTTCTTCCTGTGCCTTCCAGTGGTAAAGTGAATATTTATTATCATCTCGCATGAAAATTGTATGATAATGTGGTCATTACTGTTTTTGAAACAATCAGAAACAGTTATAATTAAACCTGTAAGAATGCCTTTGAGAATATTCATTATTACATGTAAAATGAATCTGAATGTTCGTAGTATGACAGAGGATCAGGCAGTGATCACTGATGATTCAAGAAGGTATTAATATCTTCCATTTACTGTTCATAATTCAGCTTGGTCTATGAATGAATTTAGGGGCCAGAGAAAAATGAAAATGCACGATGTAATGAAAGACTGCATTTTTTGGAATTAAAGTATACTCTCCTGTTATTCAGAGACTTGAGAATGCTTCTATAAAAAAATAATAAAATGAAAAACATCACATATATGCACCACATACTTTTGTTTTGTGCAAAAGCATGCAAAATAAGGACTTCCTCTTTGATAAAAATTCAACAAAAAGTGACAGAATGAAGAAAGAAAATGCTACTGAAATTGACAGTGCCTGTACTGTGACTATCCTTGGGACATGACTTTGAAGGCTGGCTTCTCAGCTGGGATGTATTGGCTATGTACCAATGGAGCTGTGCCAGTCTAGAAGTGCTAAGGATACACTCCGTTAATAACTACTATAAATCTTTAATGTAACTATCTTGGATAGGCTATCTGCTTCTTACAGCATGCAGCATACTTGGGTTTGGTTGTTAATGAAATTGGAGTGGAATTTCACACCTGATTATCTAAGAGGCTTATGAAAATAAAAACGGAAAGGATAGCTATAAGACAATATGAAACAAATTGTTTCAGAAACAAGGCTCGTGTTCCACTGTAGTTACCAATTTCTTTTGGGGCTTTTCTGATCTATGTCATTACTAATATGTACATTGTTCCTATACTATCAAAGCTCCTTACAGTTGTCACCCTATGTGGTGATATTACTTCTCTTGTGCTGTTTGTGACTGAGAGGTGGGATCCAGCCTCAAGCTACGAAGCACCAGAGCAGCACTTCACCTCCTTTCCTCATTATTGCAAGCAATGACACTTAACACCTAACAGGAGACTATGGTGATAACAGCTATTAGGGATTTTTCACTAAGATGCTATTTCTCCCCTGCCAGTCAAAGCTACAGCATATACAGCCAGACAAACTTCTCAACAGATTCAGTTTTTGCGTGAAAGCTATTAAAGCTTTGCTAAAATTGGAAACCACAAAACAAACAAACAAGCAAACAACAAAAAAAAAACAACAAAAATAACCCAACCCTAGTGTGACTTGTTCTGAGCAACACGGGGTGTAGAACAGTTGAAAAAAGAGCGACGTCGCTCAGCTCTCAAAACACATACCTAAATGTAGGCACTGCTTTGATTTATGGATACACCTGCAGCATGCTAATTTCAGAGTAGGTTTTCCAAGTTTTCATGTGGGACAAGCCAGGACTGCAAACACGACCTATGATGTTCCCACTGCTATTACAGGAATCCCACTTGTGCCTCTGCCTGGCCACGCTTGACCCAGTAATGACTCAGGCAGCGTATGTCTGTGTTTGTGCCTGTACACGTGTCTGTCTGTGTGCCTGCAGGGCTGTGAGGTCTTTCTTACAAACAACACTCACTCCTTTTTCTTATGTGCCCTCTGATCATGAACAGTACTAGGGTGGGGCGCTTTCTTGGGCTTTATTGTTTTATCTCCCTGTCTAGCAATAGCTCCAGAACTGCAACAGATAATTCTTTCTGAGATGAAACTCAAACCGTTATCAGCGTTTCTCAGTTATACCCAGTAGAAAAGTAACCAGGGATGTACCCTGGTGTACCCAGTAGAAAAACTTGGGTTTTTTTGCTGTCGTGGCTGCATGGATGGAATTAAACTACTGCAGAAGTAATAACATAAAAGCAGCTATGCTCTCAGTTCTCACTGAGAAACAGAGGCAGGATTTAGAAGTCATGCTTCAAGGTAAGTTCTGGCTGAATATGTGTTCCTTTTTCATGTGGAAAAAAATTCCCAGATAGTGTTCTTTCCATGCAGCTTGAGAAATGCACTCAGCCTGCTGCTGTAGAGCTTCTGGGTGATTTCATTTTCTATAAAAAGAAGATGATCTCATCCTCAGTACTTAAAGATATATTACCCCATCATTTTCCCTTGCCTAGTACAAAGGGGAATTTGAATTCATGAAGCTTGAAGCCTGACTTGACTATAAAAGGACTGACCTGAATGGCACAAAAGCATTGCCTTTAACCCCTTCCCCACTTCTGGCCTGCACATGCTGGTGTTCTGGCAGGAAGAACAGCCTGAAAGCAGGCAGAAGTCTGATGAGAGCTTTGTATGGTGGGCAGAAGAGACACTGTATTGCTTGGTTGCCACTAGCCTCTCCCTTCAAGCTATAGAGCCACTGACTTGAGGCCACAGCATGCAGCGTGCCGTGCTCTGGGAATAAATGGTGGGACAGACTGCTCACTATGTTACCTGGATGGACTGTCAGGGGACTGACAGCCTCCCAGAAGAGAGAAATTGTCTTAGATTCAGGTGGGATGGAATTGTTTTCTTCACAGTGCTTGGTATGATGATATCTTGGTTCTAGGAAATAAACAATGTTGATAAGTCACTGGTGTTTACAGTTACTACTAAGCATCGTCGTACAGAGCCAAGGCCAGTCACAGTGGAGGGCCCAAGGAGCTGGGGGAGAACAGAGTTAGGACAGCTGACTTAAACTGGCCAAAGGGATATTCCATACCATATGACATCATGTGGAAGGAGTTTTTAGGGGGTGGGAATTCATCTCACTCTCTTTTACTGCTTGAGGACTGAGCTGGGCATCATTTGGGGGTAGTGAGCGATTGCTTGTGCATCACTTGTAATATACAGATATATATTTATTTATATAATCATAGCTATTGTCCTCTTCCTTTTCACTATTTTAGTAAATAGTTTTACGTTAACCCACGAGTTCTACTGTTTT
Organism: Perdix hodgsoniae; assembly: GCA_035772895.1. Taxonomy (NCBI): domain Eukaryota; kingdom Metazoa; phylum Chordata; class Aves; order Galliformes; family Phasianidae; genus Perdix; species Perdix hodgsoniae. The sequence goes on from JAPSGF010000041.1 coordinate 5,741,219, forward strand.
GTTTTTTTTTCCCTGATTCTCTCCCTCATCCCACTGGGAAGTGGGGGGGGGGGGGGGGGGGGGGGAAGACTTTTTGTGCTGTGCTACCAGGTTAAACCAGAACAGTGATTCTGTATGTCAGGGTTTTATCAATGACATCTTTTCACCAGGAAAGAGTGCCTTGAATTCTGAAGTCATATTTTTTGTGTTGACTGTGATCTATCTTCAAAGGACCTGTGGCACGTAATTAAGTCAGTGAGAAATGCGTAAAGTACTTCACTTTTTAAGTACCAAGATATTTATTTAGGGACAGATAGTAAAACTTTCAGGCTCCAGATACCTCCTGATGCAGGATACCTACACTTGAATTGAGGTTTTAGGAACCAAATTCCAAAAGTTTTAAGTCTGGCCTTAGGTTCTTTAGGCCAGTCTGTATACAGCAAGGGTAACTGCAGAGTGGCCATTTCCTCTTAGCTCCCTCTTGCATTGCCATACCATGTGAGTGCTTTTCTGTGGTATCATTTAGTAAGCTTAGTCTAACTCCAGCATGAATCAAACAAAACCACAGGAAGACAATATAACTGTGGCAAGAAAAGCATTGTGTACCATAGTTCTTACATGCTACATTCAGACTTTTGTGTATTCTACAGTAGTTTCCCATGAATGCAAGACCAAAGAGGATGCAGACTACAATGCAGAAATGATCACCAGTAGTGTACTAATTGTATTTCTAGATGAATATTCAACCCTTCATTACCACTTTATTCCAGGCTACTGCTGACAGCACATACCTCAGACTGTAATTGAGCCCAGTGCTTACATTTCCATTCCCTCTATTGTACTATTTCTTCAAGAAACACCATAATAACTTCATTAAGTAGTTTTTAAATGGTCAAAAGAGATACTGCATTACTCTGAACACAATAGATGTACTAACAAGAAAAGAAGTTCCCAATATTCCAAATTGTCTTTTTCTCCCCAAAAGCATGCTGCTTTCGAACTTATTCTAATCAATACAGTTTAGTTATTTCAGATTACCTCAGCCAGCACCATATTCAGATGTTCTGCGAAGATGCTCTATGAAGACAGACCAAAATTCACTTTCTACTGCCTTCAAGTTCAGGCTCAGTTCTCACTGCCACTTGCAGCACCTCTCATTAGGAGTAGCATAGTTAATCTATTACTGCAGCAGAAGACACAACTCACACAGAAGCCATGGAGGCACTGTAGAAATGGGTGATTTCAAAAGAAATTATTTTATAGTGTGAGCAGTAGCTGAGCTGATGTTATGATGCCCATAGGTTTTGTTTGGAGGGGGAATTGGGTTGTTCTTGCACAAAGCTCATTTTCCTTTATTTTTCTCATTACACTTTCCTTAATCCTGTCACAAACAATTCAGGAGCTTCCCAAGCACTCTGAAAATGGCTGAATTTAACAAATTAGAGAAATATATAAAGGAGTAAGGACAGAAATAATGACAATTATGAGTAACAGTATTTTGCCTGTGTATTGTGTCTTTCAACAAGACATTTCAAAAAATCTTCTAAAGTGTCAATGAAACCTCAAAGATCTCTTAAAGGAAGCTGTTTGTGTGTGGTTTACTGCTAAACCTTTCTTGCTGCCAGGGTTTAAAAAACAGCCACAAAATAATGTACTGCAACATTACAGTTCATAAAGGAGGATGTAAGGATTACACAGCTGAAAACATAGGGTTGAGTTAGTAGGAGTAAAATGCACAATGATGTTATCATCTGCAAGCTGACCAGAACTTCAGGAATTATAGCTCTATGAGGTCTCTCATGGCTGACAACTGACATCACATATAATGTGCAGTTGTGGTCTCCCTAAAATGTCAGTAAACCAGAATGTGACGGAAAGTGTTTTATGCTAAAAATAATTTTATCATGCAATTTTTAATACATGTTTATTTAAGGGGATGGTTCAGAAGGAGGGAATTAGGGGAGCAATGCCCCTCCTGCTGTAATTGAAGATCAGGTTTGTGACTGCCTGAGGAACCCAAACATCCATAAACCTACAGGTCCCAATGAGATGCAGCCCAGATTCCTGAAGGAACTTGTTGAAGCAGTCACCAAGCCACTCTCAATGGTATTTGAAAAGTCATGGCAATCAAATGAAGTCCCTGGAGACTGGAACAAACGCGATGTCACACTCATTTTTAAGAAACACAGAAAGGATAACCTTGGAACTACTGACCTGTCAGCCTCATCTCTGCCAGGGTTCCTTCCAACTTAAACAATGCTGTGATACCATGATGTTATAGCTATTAATGAAATCTTCCTAAAATAAAAGATAAACATGAGGAGAGGAAGATGCTTTCTGAAGTGTCCTTCTACCCTTCAGCCATTCTCAGACAATCCTGAAGGGCATCTTGAAAGCTATCTCACAGATGCTTTAGGCTGCCCTCAGGGAAGATCCTCTGAAATAGAGGATTTCTGTGGTGGACTTGGAAGCATCACTGACATTTATGAGCAATCAGAAGGCCTGAGAATAAAGCAGAAACAATGAGCCCTGGGCAGCACCCTTGAGGCTCAGTTCTGGGGAGTCAAACCCTGGTGACTGCTGCAGTGATGCACCTCAGACAACTCAGATGGAAGCCTAAGGCTAGGCCTATTGAAAATCTTGCTTTCGTGCTTTCATTTTCAATTTTAAATGACAATTTAACCATCTTGTTTGAGTAAACTGCATTGCTTTCATTTTCTTTTAAAATGAACTCCAAGTGAGTCTGATAAAGGAGGAATGCCTTTGATTTTTCAAATGAGCCACAGCAGTGTTGCAGAGAAACCAGGTGAGACTTGGATGAACCGGGGTGAATCTTCACCTAAGCTGAAATGCCAGCGTTGCATTGTTCAGGGCTAGAAGGGGGAAAGTCTCAGCAACTCAGAGAAAGACAATCATCAGCTTCAGAAAATCCCAGATCACTTAATATAGTTTGCAGTTTGAGTTCATCTCAGTAATGTATTGGTGTTATGTCAGCAGGCCCTGAATCAGCACTATTATTATCAGCAGTATATGTTTACTGTTATATATATATATATATATATATATATTTTTCCCCCTTTCTTCCATGCTTTTAGTCTTTGTCACTAAGAATGACATGAATGATGCACTTTTCAAACTCATTATTGCATTGAGAGCTAGAGTCCCCAGACGGGACTGCTGGAAGTACATAGCCTAAGGATCAATGAACCAAAGTGAAAGACACTAATATAGTGTTATTCAAATGACATTTTAGTGCTAGCAGTTTTCTCTAATTGCAGAATCTATAGAATACATTATGGTGCATTACCTGAATAATGATTTTTAAAATAATTGTGAGTCATACTATAGACGTATGACTACATAATGAGTCTGCTCTATTGCCAGTTGTACAGGGCGTATGAGATCATAAAATACATCCGAGTTTTAAAGAGAATGATTTGTTTAAATCCACAAGAAACATATTTTTTAGTAGTCATTATCTCTCACTAAAATTAACTGGAAATGCAGGTACCAGTTCTGAGAAATAGTTCTTAGTCATCTAGTTCTAATAGAAAGCAAGCGGAAGTAATCCATTACAAAAATAATATTTGAAAATCTTGGTTTTGAGTTCCCAAAAAAAGACTTTTACCAGAAATGTGATATGTAGGAGAGTACATTTAATGTAGTAACAAGCCTAGCATTTCTGTGCTAGCATTGGACAGAAAGTTTTACAAATATTTTCTTACATTTCAAGCCCACTGATCCATAGTGGTTAATCCCACAAATCCTACAGAACTGATTCCTTGTTTGTGGGCTGTCTAGGTTCATCCTGGATGGCAAGCAGAATTAGGGGGAATTCATTCTGAGTTCGTCTTCGAGGGAGAAAATATGGGACAACCATTTCACAAAAACTGAATGTAAATCCTTTGTTTATTTTCTACCACTACGAAGTCCAGCTGTGCAGTTACCCACACTGTTTGCATGCGAGTACATGGACTGACCACAGAACACCTTGTAGGGGAGGAGCCCCTGTATGCTTGGCACTTACTAGTGCAAGTGCAAACTCATCATTTACAATGCAATGTACATGTCATAGTTGTCAACCAAGGATGAAGATATTTTATTACAAAGATATTTATTGAGCAGACAGAGCCCTGGATACATGCAGGCTTTTATATGCCAGCAATGCCAAGCAGGAATAAACTGTGTTGCAGCTGAGGAAGGCTGTTGTTGTCTCACGTAATTAAATCCCTTTTGAATCAGTTTTATTACTGTTAATGATGCCTCTCAGAAGGTATATTGAAATTTGTTAAGTTCCCACTAAATTTTTTCACTGCTATTTGTTAAGGGTAGCTTTTCTACTGTTGGTCAAACTCTCTTATAACCACATCAGTAAGGTAGTCACATTATCATCTACAAAATGTAAACCTCAAGTGTACTGTTGTTGAGCTATCTGGTGCTGTATTAAACAAACATTAAACCATTTTGTATATAATCACTGTAACACTATAATATGATAACATGAAAACACTATAATATGATAATATGAAAATACAGCAATAATAGCAGGGTAGCAAAGTCTTTAGCTACAACAAACAAGCACAAATCCAAATGCAGCAGCCATGAATGCAGAATGGGGGAAAGAAAAATAATAATAATAATAATAATAATAATAATAATAATAATAATAATAAAACAAGCTGCATATACACAGAAGGCTGCAGGTATAAAGGAATCTCCACTGAGATACCCTCACCTCCCCTACCAACCCTTAAATGAGGAGTCAGGGAAGGAGTGGCTCCACCCCTTCTGATCACTCAGGTACATTGCATGCACTGAGCTCCCCTGGGTTGGCCCTGCTTTCCCATCAGGTGCTCAATCAAGCCCTGGTTCAAGCCCTGACTTGGTTGGTTGATTGGTGTTGCTGCTGCTGCTGCTTCTGCTGGTTTTTTTTTAGACATAGATACGTGCTGCTTCTTTCACACTGTTTCATGTACCTTCACTCATCAAACTTCAGATATTTTTTTGTTTCCTCAGTCACAGCAAAGGTGCCATGGTACTGGTCTGAGAATCTCAAAATTTGGAATTTCTTTTTTCTTTCTTTCTTTCTTTTTTCTTTTTTTTTTTTTTTTTTTTTGATCAATTTGATATTGCTATGCTTGTATGTTAACCTTTTGTTCTCTGTAAAATGCTAGAGCTATGAGGATTCATGTGTTTGTTTTTTTTAATTTTGACTCAAATCTTTCTACACATTAATTACTTTTGCTTTCTGTGGCAGCACGTGCTTTACTTAAACATTCCTAGAGGGTCTCTACCAGGACTCTTTTAGGAAGGTGATCTGGATTAATAGCAGCCTTTTGTTTTCATGGGATTGATTTTAACACAAAGAGCCAATCCACTTTTCACCATCCAAATGCTTGTGCAGCCACAAGGGACAGCAGGTACTTGCTGATGAGCACAGGTAGCAAGCAGCACCTCTACACAACTAAGACATTGGATATGCCAACTTCAACAGCTGGTGGAGCTCTGTTGTGAGTGGATGATCCCGTCAGCAGCGTCATCAGTCAGGACCGGAAGGCAACTGCACAGCTGAGCTTCAGCTGTACCCTTTGTGAGAGCTCATCACAGTGTAAATTGCTCTGTATGCATCGTTCTGGGATGTTATGTCACTCTGGTGGGCTACCATATTGGAAACATTTCACAATTAATGCTAGTTCTGCTGAGCTTCGCTTCCCTGAAAAAATTCAACTCTGCTGTCACCCACCTGTTACTGTTATCAGCTCCTGAACACTGATGGTAGCTTCTTCCGAGGCTCTGAAACTGCAGTTGTACATTTTTTGCCACCTCGTAACATTCACTGCTGTACCCATTTTTTTACATGACTCAAGCCTACTTTGCCTTGTCTTTAAAACAAAGGCTTCTCAACTCTGCAATTACCTAGTAGCTTTTGCACACTTATCAAGCCTGCCAAGAGAAAACCTATTATTAAAGTGGGCTGCTTGCCAGAATGACTATCTTAATATGTTTTGCATCTTAATTTGTTTTTACTGGGATACCCTTTGAGTTTATGAGTTTATGACCTTGATAATCTGGTTGCTTGTGATACCTTTTCTCAAATTATCCAGTATGCATGACTCTGTCCAAGCTAAACGTCCTGTTAGCATAGCAAGTGATAAGCATTTTCACCATGATAGTGCATACTACAGAGAAGGAATATGTGTGAAGCTGTAGGACTCCTCTCCTAGAAGGAAATGGAAAAGTTACAGCCCTTTTTCTATCCCATCTGTTGGAATAAAGAAACGAAATTAAAATTCTTATCATTTCTTCATTTTTAATTAGCTGTAACAGTTTGAGCAATCTTAAAATACACTTGTTAGGCTCAGCAAGTCAGAATCAGATCTGTTGAAATGCGCTGGAAATACTAAACATATTCATACAGATTAACTGCAACTATGTCCTACTCTCCCTTGTCATAGTCAGTGATGTACTCTATCATTTCTAACTTCCAACATGATACAAACTTCAGCACATTTTCTTCTTAGAAAATATATGCATTTAATTCATATGGCAAGCTCAGTGAAATTCCTTGTCAATTATGAAAAATAGAGCTACTCATAAAAATAGCTTGGGAAGACTGTTGAAGAAAAATGAATTTCCATCAGCTCTGAATACAGACAATCTAAGAAGCTCTATAATTTGTCTTCGTAAAATTAACTTATCTTAAACAAAATGCCCTGAAGAAATAATTTTCCATGATAAATAATTCTGATGGGGAATTTCATCAGCTTTTGTGTAGGCAAGTGACTCTCATTACAACTCCCATTTCCTGCCCACTTCCTCATCTGTGCCTGCTGTCACACAAGCCTACTTCTGCCCCATCCAGAGCATGAAATACAAAGACAAGGTGGTGCAGGACAAGGAACAGCACAGGGCTCTTGCTCCTTGGAAGAGATTCTTACTTGACTTTCACAATTGTGCTGCTTCAGAAAGTAGGAAGGAGGCAACGAATGTTGCTTGAGAAGACTGCACAGTGCTCTCTTGTCCTTCCTTCTGGCATTGAGGAGGCTGGTCTCACACACAGAATGCAGAGACACAATAGCAGCTGTTAGTTTGGAGTTACAGAACACTGAAAAACTCAAAAGAAAGGGTTGTTTATGAGAGCTGTTACAACTGAGGTACTCTTTGACTTCCACAGCGAACCTTTACATGCTGCATCAAACATTAAGCTACTTTTCAGCTTTTTAAAGAACAACCTTCTCATGGGTATCTTCCCTCAGGCCTTTTCAGAGGGATTTGCTGGCAAGCAGCTATGGACAAAGTCATAAATAGGAGCTTGTCCAAGAAAACACAGAGCAGGAAGAGTGGTTGCATGACTGAATGAATCCTACTTACAAACCAAAGTCAGTTCTTACTCCTGACACTGCAGTAAGTCAAGCAGTTGAAGAAAGCAGACTTCATGGCAGATACACCTCCCTGAAATGGCAGTGCATTTCCTCAGCCACTTCAGGGATTAGGGGATGAAAACAGTTTGGAGAGGCATGTGTACAGAATAATTACCACATGCTGGCTCAGGCGAGAAAACAAGGCAGAAAACCTCCCTGAACTCTTTGGGAGAAGCTGATGGAAATAGCACAAGGGCTTTTTTGAGTAACAGTTCAGTCATCCAGCTGTGCTAGACATATAGGCCTCTGTAACAAGATGTGAAAAGGCTGGGAAGTTCCATTACAGGGATTCCAATTAGACAAAATGGGGATAAAATTGGTTAATACTTATGCTGATTCAATGAGCCATATTTAAACTTAAAAGCCAGAATAGTAATCATTTCAAGTATGTTCTCAGTCATGCAAACACGACAGCCTGAGGGTGAGCCACTTGAGAAGATTCATCTGAGGAGGCTCATCAGGAGCTGGTTGACACACATCATTTCATTTCTATTTTGGCTTCTGCCTTTTGAGTCAGTCACTTTTGTGTTGAGAATTTACACTGATACACTCATTAATGCACTGACTCACTACCATTAACACTTAAAAAGATATATATAAATCTTAAATAGCAATAGCAAAATTTAAAACAGAATCTAGACATGTGGCATCTATCCTAGCATGTATATCTAGTTCACTGTGGTTATGGACACACAGAGATGTGTTTTTTAACCTCTTTTCCAGTCCCCCAGAATATGAGCTGGACCCAGTCTGGTAGCCAATGTGCAGTATTAGCACAACAGAATGACTGAGCTAAACTGCTTAGTTCTCTTCAAAACCCCTTCTTAGACTCAGCGTTTCATGAGCAGGAACTTCTTGGGATATTAGTCATTTGTTGAACAGAGAAAATATCCCTGTTCTGGACACAGACTGGAAACATTTCCCACTCTTTCCATTAGTGTGTCAGGCACTTGGAGCAGGCAGACAGCACACTCACTATAAATTGTTCCCTGAGTTCACACCACTACTCTCCTTAGTTCACCATTTGGAGTGGCTTTACAGGACCAGCTTGAAAAAAACTGTGAAAAATCCCATTGAGAAAATTTATAAAATAACAAATTATATATATAAAATATATAAAAATATATTTATATAAAATATAAAATATAATATCAGAAGACTTTCTCTCTATACCAAATGTTAGTGATTGGTTTGAGTCCATCACTTCCCAGCTCAGATGTTTCTGTTTTGTAGAGAAGAACAAAGATAAGAATAAAACTTGCCAGCAGACAGATGAATCTCTTTATACCTAAAAAAAGAAAGAAAGAAGGAAAAAAGGTCCTCTTCAAAATATCCCTTAGCCACTTGTAACAGAGTGTTCATGTTTATCAGTATACATCCCAGTTAAGTTTAGAGAAATGGTTAGATGTGCCATACATTAGCTTAGTGTTCAACAACAATTCCTTAAAAATCATTCCTCACTTATGTGAAATCATGGCATGCTGTGGCACATGTCTACCTATTCTAGAAGATGTCAGAGCTATTTTAAGATATACATAGCTTTTTGGAAACTTGCAAAGCATTAACTATTATGTCTCTGCTGATGGTTCCACTTTTGTATTCATTTTTTTTTTCATTCTGAGGCTTCAAATCCATTAGTAATATCCCTGTGGTATTGCACAGTACTATCAAATGCAGCTAAAATACTTCTCATTCCACATTTTCCGAGAGTTCTCCAATACATCTTTCTAAATTCTCTTTAATCTAGAAAACAAAACATGGAAGATTCTTTGTATCCAACCCTGAGTACAATTCCCTGCAGCAAATGACTTATCAAAAGGCATTTCCTGTTCTTCATTTAATTCTATTTGATTTTCTATTACGGATAAAAAAGGTTCCATTCTAAAGAGATACCCAGTGCAGTGCAGTGCAGAGAATACTTTGCAGTCCTGAATCTGAGGTCTAATTTTCCACCGACCTCTTGGTTTGTTGGGATTTTTTTTCTTTTTCTGTTTCACTGGGTCACTTTCTCCTACAACCTTCTCTCCATGATCTTGGATCAGACAGCACTAAGAGAGATTCTTAATCTATGCATATGCAATAATGCTCAGGAAATGATAAGCAAAAAAGGCCTTTGCATTCTTCACGTGCACTGAAAGACAGGACACAACGAAACACTGCACAACACCATCGTATCAAATCTGTACTGACTCTACTTAGTGTCCATGAAATCATTTCTGACTTTTCTGGTCCTTCCTTACCCCCTCATATGATCCTATGGCACAAAGAAATAGATGGTTTGATTTTACATCCTAAAACAACAAAGTTTGATCTTCATTAATAAAGTAAGCTTGCCCTTCAGGAAATCTGGACTGTATTCATTTATGTTATTTCCTTTTTTGTTTTGTTACTAAAGGATTGCTCCACTGGAGAAATCACTTTGTTACCCTTCAGACTTCTGCTACAATGTCCTCCATTTTGTGGAAATTCTCTCATTCATTTTAATAGGCCAAACTACAGTAAAATGTACAATTTGTCCTACCCTAGATGTTTTACATTACTATGTGGCTTCTGGAAGTAACAGCTTGGGAAGTGTCAGAGCTGAGTATGAACGTGCTAAAACAAAAGGATAAAAAAAAGTGTGAGGAAGATAGCACAAGAACAGGAAGAAAACTAAGGGAAAAAAAGGTATATGCTTGTCTTTTTTATAATCACAAAGAAATAAAAGGCAAAGTAATTCAATAAGGACTACAAAACACTCATTTTAATATTATTTCATTCATAGCCACAAGTCATCCACATTACACGGTTTTAAGGTGTTGAAGCTGTTCATTTATAAACAGCAACAAAAGAATCAGTTCAAAGCTATGGCTGGTTAGGCTGGAAAGGATGAGTATATGTGAAATTGTTGGGATGTGCAAAGCATCTGTATTCATAACTCAACATCCAGTAGCAACTGAGTTGTGCTCAGCTGTTTGCAAAAAGAAGGCCCATAGGAATTTGCTCTTGTACTGTCAGCTGTGGTTCAGGATGTGCTGGAGACAGCAAAGACTGCTACAGGAAGCTCTAGAGAAAGCGTTTGAAGCAACTGAACATGAAACTGAATCATCAAGTAGCTTTTTTTTCAAACGCTGTCATCATTAATCATTCTTATTTGAAATAATATTGCCAGTTAATGCCTTTACATTTCAAAATAAAACCCAAAGCTATTGGGGAGCTCCGTTCATTGAAATGTGGTCACTGAAACTAGGACGCTAATTACTTCACTCCTCCCTCAGCTGAGGAACACGGCAGAAGTCATGAACTTCTTCCACCTCTGTTAGTTCTGTTAGCCATGCTTTACATATTTTCTAGAGGCTTAAGCCAATACACTTTCCCTTCCTCAGTATCCTTCAGCAGAAGGACTCTTTTGATTGACCCATTTCCTTTCATTCTTGGATTGCCCCCAAAGGAACATTTGTCTCAGCAGATATTTGGCTTCACTTCCTTTATGTCTCATGTCTTCTGCCAGTAAAGCTGGTGGGTTATATGACAATTCTAATAGGATTTCATTATATTCACAGACATATATTTTCCTAAGGCACTTCCTTTCAAATGTCAGTCCAAAGTTTTTCAGAACACTGGTGGATATCAAAGTTTCATAACTGTAGATAAATGGAGGAATAGTCTTTGAGATGAGGATTTATAATTCTGTTTTACTTTTGCAGACTCTGTATCAGAAGTTGACAACACCACTTGCTTTGTATGTCCATACGATTTCCTTCCTTTCTGTCTAGCTTTAATAACAAGTACTCTATTACCTAATTCAAGGTAGAAGATACACTAAGAATTAGACCAAGCTCATAGTGGATTTAATTTACTCGTAATTCAATACTAATGACATAATCCAGCCCAACACTTACTGGGATTTCTGCCATCAGATTCCCTTCCACCTCTCCCAGTTTCTTCCTTACCCCACAGATTGTAAAAGCAACCCAACAGACTGCTATACTGAGTCTGCTTAATGTATCCAGTGCTACACAAAAAGGACATGGGAGTCTTCCAACATCCATATCCATTCAAACTCCAAATTGTGTATCATGTACAAAATTGTTCAACAGTGCTTGTGAGCAGTGAAGACATTTATACTTCCAGCTGGGAGGAAGCTCAGCATTGCTTTGTTAGTCTTAGAGATCACAGGGGTTAAGCTTGGGGAATGTTATTTCTAGCTTAGTTACTCTCTGATGTTCCACATTCAAGGAAAATTAGCATTCCATGCCTGCTTTATACAGTGTGCCATCTCACACCTTGCAGGCTCAGGGCTTGGAAAGAGATAAAAAAAAGAGAGGCAATGCTAGTTGGTATGAGAAAAGAGAAGAAGAGAACAAGTTGTATATGTTAAATGAAAGGTAGATGAATGCATAAGATGCTGATGGTTACGTGTGGCTGTTTGATAGCCTCTGCTAGAAACATCTTTCTTCATTCCTCTTTGGACTCCTTTCCTTCTTTCCAGAGAAGTTAAAACTCTTATCACCATCCTTCCAGGAAGGGAACAGTTTTCTCTCTTGGTTGTAGGAGAACATTTAGTTGAATGGACAAAAGCCACACTGATATGGAACACAGACTACAGCATTGTACAGTTAGAGACATAATAATTTTGAGCTTTCCTAGAGTCTTAATGATTTCTCTTTGATTGTTTTATTTTGAAATTAGTATTTTATGGTAGTGAATCTATGACAGAATTTGGGGGATGTTCCAGCAAAACAAACAAAAAAAAAGCAGAGGCGCAGCAGTCGCGCACCTGCACATCAGCACGAGTTCAGTTCACTAGAGGGAGCTATTGCCATTTCGTTTCAGTTAGGAGCTCCTACGCCAAAATCGAAGAGCCAGAGGAGAAAAAAAAAAAAACAAAAACCTTTTATAAAATGCCTACTGACATCCCATCAGTCAATAAGTTTCTTATACAAGACATAGACAAGTTCCACTGCTTTTGACAGAAAGATTGGATAAAAGGCAGAGAGCAAGTGTGCCAGATAGGAGTCAAAACATGACAACAAGAACAATGCTCTCTGTGCTTAATAGTGTTCACCTCACACCCAGTTGAGAGTTCCACTCTTTTATTCCTTCCATCTAATTGATTTTTTTATAAGCAACATATTCAAGATGCAGAACCACAGAATCATAGAATTGCATTATCTGAGTAACTTCTCCTTTGTACCTTACTGTTATCCAATGATGACTTGAGTTCAAGAGTAATTAATTAGTACATCATTTGTCACGACTTGTTCAATTAGTTCCTGTTTATGTTTAAAAATTACACTCAGTTTTTCATTTGTGCTTAACACACTTCATTTTTCTTTGTCTCCTCTTCCTGCCCTTTTCTTTGATGATAGATCTTTAGATGATAGATAGATTGAATAATAGATTGGAGTACCCAGAAGTATTCATGCTGTAACAAGGTTCTCTCTTCATATGTTATGTTTTGACAAACTGAAATCTTTGTCATAGGAAACATTTGGCATTTTTTTTCAGACGTCATTGTTTCCAGTGATCTTTAACTTACTGTCCTAATTTTTACATAAAAATACCTCCCATTCTACTCACAATGAATTATGTGTCATTTTTATTTCAGCATCCCAATTGCATTTTTCTCTCTGATTCAACTGACTCCTCACATAACTTTTCTGTTCTTCCTTGAGAGAGTTTTGATACTTTGCATTCCCCTGTTCATAGCAAGTTATGCATTCTTTGTTCAGATGTGTAATGTTTGCACCTAGCTATGCATCCTATTAACCCCTCAAACTTAGATGGTGTGTTGCTTTACTTCTGTCATTATTATATTTTTGCTGATTTTAGTGTCACTTGCAATTTTGCACTTTGCAATTTTGTGTCCATTCCCTGTCATAAATTACAGTGTTCTGCTGTGTTCATTTATGCTGCTGTTAACAGCACTGTGGTACCACTGAGGCTTGTGCAAATGAAATTAAAAAACTATTATATACTATTTGATAATAACTGTCTACAGATAACTGTAACATGCCTATAGATGGAATGTCCTTGGTATGCCTCCAAGAATGGTAACACAACCATATGCAAGTACTGAGTTTGGAAATCTTCATCTGCCTTGGAACTACAAGGTATGGAAATATCTATTAATTCTCTGACCTCAGATAAAAATTCTCTTGATCTCAGGTGCTATTTTTGAGTCTGCCCTATCAAGACTAAAATAAATGCTTTGAAAAAAATCACCTTTTAATTCTACCAGCTTTTCGAATCAGCAGATCTTTTGCAACTTATCAATGACGTACCTCTGAAACTAAAGATCTCCACCAAAGACAGTTAAATCAATGTTTGTAGCTTCTGAGGAGTGATTATTTTTGTTTCTGAGATTTTCAAGTCTTTCAGTCTAGCAATTTATTGCTTCATTTATTTTATTAATTGAACAGGAGATGGTTATTGGAAGAACTATCTTGTTGAGATCTTTCATTGATAAAATTACGAATGTGCAAAATGTAATGTCAGAAACCTTGAAGAACATCTTAGGTGTCAACTCAAGTCAGTAAGATTGTTATGTGCAACAGTTGTCAAATTGTGGTATCTATTGATTCTTATTTTGCCAAGGAGTAGAAATGAAAGCTTTTTACCTGTTCTGTATCTCATATTACCCTTCTGAACAGAAGGGACACAATGGAACAAATGAAGGAAAGAGTGCCTGGTAGTAAAAAAAACCAAAACAAAACAAAAACCAAAGAAATCAACAAAGCTTTGTTTTGGTGCAGAGAGGTGTTTATTATATATCAGATACTAGGGTACTCTATCTGTTGACATGTTCTGTGATGCCTATTTTATACTACCACCTTTTTTCAAGAGAAAGGCAGGTTCCCAAAGCAAGGTATAAATACAAGGGGCATTTCCAGCTGAGCAGGTGAGATGAGTGACAATTTAGTGACTTGCTTAAGTCAGACAGAAAGCCAGAAGAGATTCAGGAACTGAACTAAGTATCCAAGAACCAACTTAGCATCCTAGAAGTCGTCCTTTTATCACATCTCTTTTCTGATGTTTCAGGGGCCATAACAGGAGTCAGAATTAGGACCAGTCAGAAGAGTTTCACATGTACTGCCAAAACATATCACAACTGTCGCGAGGAATATTTACTTCTCAAATACAAAATGGAGAAAGTGTCTCGCTCATAGTAAGGGCAAATGGGAGAGAACCAGCGTAAGGACCAATATTTGAAGGGGAAGGGAGGAAAAGAAGGCAAAATGACATAGGGGCAAGGGGTGATAAGAAGACTGTTGTGTCACTGGGAGAGTAAGAAACAACACCTTATGCTGCTTTACTAGTGAGGTACCAGGCAACCAGTCTACACTTAGAACATGAATAAATATCTATCAGCTGAAGAGCTTATGAGAGCTCCCTTGAGTTTGCCCATTTTGACGTAGAGCAAAATAACATACCAGAAAATCTGCCAGAGGAGCCTTTTCCCAGTCTTTCCCTACAATTAATAGTTTCTGAAGTTTCATTTTTTCTTTTTCTTTCAGAAAGCAAACGAATAAAAATCTCAAACAAGAAACAAACAAACAAACAGAACACAGAGCCATCATGAATCACCCTTGAATTCACTAGATGGCAACAAGAAGTAAGAAATCAGCACTGGAATCTTTAACCAGAACATCTGGTTGGACCTTTGCAGCCCCACCACCCCTTCATCCCCGCCAAACAAACCAAAGCTCTGGTTGATCAAATGACCACCTTCTAAACACTAAATAAAACATACAGATGTATAAATATTGTCTCAGTTGGCCAGTGCTCATGCTGACTGACTATCAATGCATTTATCTGGTTTCACTCACAGCCACGTTTGCGTGGCTTTGATGTGGAATTGGGGTTACCAGCTTTGACGTAAGCCCTGTATCTGTACCTCTCTTTGCCTCCCAAAAGCAGAGCAATTACTTTCCAATCAAGCAGCTTAGGAGCGGGAAAGAAAAAGAATCATTCATTTTCTTGAAGTATAAATCAATTGCATGTGTTGAAATGTTCCCACTTCACTGAATATGGGTTTCCAAAGAGGGCATGGGCCTTCTATGCCCTTGTTCACCTAAGATAATGGCAGCTTTAAGTAAACAAAGTGATGTATAATTAAAATGTTTATTTCTCTTTCATTTAAAATACACAGATTCGGTGTCCATTTTTCTGTGTAAATCCCTAAATCGAACCATTTAAGAAAGAAAGAAAGAAAAAAGAAAAAAGTAAGAAAGAAAGAGAGAGAGAGAGAGAGAATACTAGCAGGGCATTTTTCAAGCTTAATGCCAACAGACCTTAATGCCCTTAATGAGCATGCCTGGGGCCACCACCATACCCCTACCTGTATTCTATGTAAGCTCATCCCTGGACTTTGGCCTCCTTCTGAGCTGTGTGGTAGGAGGCTTGGTCTTCAGCCCAGCTGAGCTGCAGCCTTGCCTGGGCATGGACTCTGCTGATCTGCATCTGTGGGTCAACCCCCTGGCTCAGCCTCAGGCCTGCTGTGTGACTATAGAGTTGCCTGCTCTAGCTAACCATGCTGCTATCACTGGATTGGTTCCAGACTTACGGATTGGTTTCTTGGCTGGACCTGCCTTATCGCTGTGACCTTTTTTGGTGATCTGCACCCTGAGGTGATCCTGGCTGCAGCCCTGCACATTGCTTGGGGCTGTGGGATGAGAGCTGGTTGGTGAGACTGCTAGCCATGGCATCTCCTTGGCTCCTGGCCATTATGGAACAGTTGGCCCTGCCTCTGCTGTATCCTGATATGTGGTCAATAGAGCTGGAGAAGAGAAAGGTCTGGGGAGGCCTGATAGCAGCTTTTCAGTATCCCAGTGGGGGCTATAAGAAAGAAGGGGACAGACTCTTTAGCAGGGACTGCTGTGACAAAACAAGGGGAAATGGTTTCAAACTGAAAGAGCGGAGAGTTAGACTGGATATAAGGAACAACTGTTTTACAATGAGAGTGGTGAGGCACTGAAACAGGTTGCTGAGAGAGGTTGTGGAAGCCCCATCCTTCAAGACAGGGTGGTTGGGGCTCTGAACAACCTGATTGAGCTGCAGATGTCCCTGTTCATTGCAGGGGAGTTAGACTATATGATGTTTCAACTCAAATGATTCTATGATTCTGTCGTACAGAATATGTTGTAGAAGCAAGCACAGACAGAAAAGACAGCTGAACACAGGAGAAACAGCAGACTCCATCACATGCTGCAACTCAATCAGCCCACTGCCTACCCCTAATGAGCAGGCTGAGATTTGGAAGCACTTTGTACAAAATGTGATGTTGATGGCAGTCTTCTCCAAGCATCAAGTCTCACATGGACCGTGCAGCCTTCTCTTTAACTGTCCCAGTTGTGTGGATTCAAACTGGGAAAGGTTGTCACATTTCCAGCAAAAGGGTTGGGCACTTCTGGCCCCGGTGCCAAGCTTGATTTTTGGATGTCATAACAGGGCCACTTCAGGCCTAGAAATAGGATTCCATGCTATCTTGAAAGAAGTAGCATTGCAAGTTAGAGGCTGAGCTCCTGCTTCCCCTGGACTTTCCACCTTGGCTGAATTTCCTCTTAAAGAAGCAAGCTGTCTCCTCTCAGCAGAACAGCTTGAGATCACCTCAGAGCTCTGCTTGGTCTTCTAGTAGTCTATCAACCATTCACCCAAAGTATGATGAAGGATCTCTGGCACATCACCTTCATTGTCAGCCTCCAGTCTACATCTCACACAAATGACGAGGGATGGGAGGCAGACATTCATTTCCATTGTCACCCCCTTAATTCCTGTGAAGTCCTGTATGCCTGCCATTTTACTCTGTGCTCCAGCTCTGCAGATGTAAAATGAGAATAGCACTCCTCAGATTCACACAGCTGGGGTACAAATCCAACCCATTTATGGGACTTTCAGGCTATGTCCTCTGTGGACTGCTTAGTGGGGTGCATCAGCAGCCCAGTTCACACAGTGAGTGATAATGAAAACTGCATACCAAAATGTCTTTTTGAGATGCAATTCTGTATACAATATTTATTTAGCCAGTCATTGCCTTATCCCACTGTAAGATGTCAGCTTCCTTTAAAATGGACTCTTCACTGGCACTGCAATTTGAAAGTGCAAATACAGCGCAGATATGCACTTCATTAAATCTAAGCCAGATAAAGAAAAGTTGGTTAATTCATGGGTAGTAAGTGCTCTTTATATTTCTTCATCTTCTCTTAATAAATTTTTCGTCCTTATCTAGGATTGCTAGCACTATCAATGCTATGGACATCCTACTCAAAATGCCTGGAATATCAGTAAGCATTGTACTGGATTCACTCTGACCAGCTGAGTGTGTGCTGTATTTCTCACTTCCCTTCAACCACGAGTAAGCACAATGACATCTTTCTGTAGGATATTTCAAAAGACACAGAGGCCCCAATGAATCAGCCATGGAAACATTCACACATTTACTTCAGTGGGCATAAATAGAATGTAAAATATTGTACAAATACGATCATGGTTATTAATTAACTTTCTGCTATTTTACTAATATAGTGATATATCAGTATTTATATTTAATGAAAGAGAGAGAACTAAGTCACTTAAATGCAGTGGTTAGGCAATGCAGTAGCGGGCTTGATAATTAGAATCTTGTTTTATTTTGTTGCCTTGCCTCCTAGTTCTCAACCAGAGACTCATAATCTGAAGAAAATTTCCCTTGTAATCTTTTCTTTCATATCTCTGAAGTATTGTCTGAAACACTGTAAGGGACATTAAGTTTGAAGTGCTTAGTTTCTGCAAATGCAATGAGAACAAGCAGACTTTTCACTAATCGTGACCACGTAGTCACTGTGTATTGCTTTAAGCATGCACCTGCAGACTGAATGGACACCATTAAGGGAAAAATAAGAGTTTAGGAACATCTGTTCCCAGAATCTTTGTGCCATAACTCTTCTCCTTCTGCTACGCTTTTATTCCAGTAATATCAGCAATTGCAAGCACTGCCTTCCAAGCCAGATCAATGCCATCTGCAAGGTTTATTCAGAAGGACGAGAGAAATGGGCCTTCAGGAAGAGACAGATTAATGAGGTCAGAACTGAAATCAAAGGTTGGATCAGTTAAACTTACTCTCTTGTGCACAAACAAGGGATGGTGAACTTTGCATGTTTTTCTCCATTCATGGTGTAAAATCATTCTGTGCTTTTCTGTGTAACTCATAAGCTCTAGTCAGAGGGAAGGCAATTCTGGGGGAAAGGGGGAAAGGAAAAGACACCTTATCTTTCTATGGGGTATAATGGAGTAACACGCTCTGAAAGAAGAAGCTCATACTAACACTGGGAAGGAGCGTGAGTTGAACTGTTCATAAATCAGCATATAAAATAAAGTTTAAATCCGAGGGATCATTTCGAAAACAAACTTCATGTTGACATTCATAGCTTTTCTAGAAACATCACCAATAAGACAACAGTTATTTCAAAGGATGTTCTGGTTTGTAACATCTAGACTCTCTGCATGCTTTCTTTCCTCACTTGTTTATACTGCATGTAATGCCTCATTGGTCTGATGTCCTCAGATGCTGCTAAGACAGAAGAATATTGAGCAGTGAGACATAAAAAGAAAAGGTCAAATTCTGATATATAGCTTTACAAATATACATTTTTGACAAGGTTGAATCTCTCCTTACTCTAATGAAACTGTAGGCACTACCTACCTTGAAATGGCTTTCTTTAGCTATCACTAACCGAAGCCAAGTAGATTGTCCCCAAATCCTGACTTTCAGATCGAGACCACAGCACATTCAAGTACAAAAGCCAGTGAACTTCCATACCAACACAAAAACGTATACAATTCAGGAATTGTTAGGGAATGTCTGTGGAGAGGCAATGAATTTCAGAGGTACAGCCTAGTACACTGTTTCAGACTTCTCATTTCTTAAGAACAGGCATCTAGCCCAGCATTCCCAAAGGGCTCTAAAAAGCAGAGGATTGAGAAAAAAAAGTCAAAAACAGACAAAGAAAAAATGAATTTCTTTTCACAGATAATATAACTCATTAAGGACACTATTGCCAGTCACCATCTCCCAATAATAGTGATTACTAATGTAATTAAATAACAAGTTTAGTACTCATTATTCCAGGAGACAATTTAGACGCTGGAATAACAGTTTCAATAACTGCACACTGTTTTATTAGTTAATAATCTTGAGCATGTTAACACATCTTAATATCTCTATGCATGTTTTTCTGAGGAGTATAGGGAAGCTTTGCTTAAAGTAGGGATGAACCAGTGGAGCCCTCTGTTAGGTCTTCCTTCCAACAAAGTCAAGCAAAAGTCTGCCTGAAGTGAATTGTAATTTAGTTTGTGGTAAGATTAAGTGAGGATAAAAAGGTCCAGATCTACAGTAATAAATGTAGCATCCATCAGGACTTACTCATAATTAGTAACTCATTCTATAAAAACTGTGTAATATCATTTCTCAGCCATTAATAATGGAGTTTGAACTATTGTTATAGATTTATTGGATCTTTATATAAAGCCAGCAGAAGACTTCTATTTATCGTGCTTAGCAGTGTTCCTACATGTTGCCATCTGTTTGCTCCCATCACAATCCCAGGATGCTTCCCCATGTCTGAGACATTAGGGCCGAGACTGATGCTCTGAATCCATGTCATTCTCCCAGATTTTTTATCAGAAACCAAAAAAAAAAAAAACCTTTCTCCTTTACCATCACTTGCTTGACTTATTTGCAATTTTGAAACTCGACCAGCAGAAACACTGCATGTGTTCAACACTGTCTGAGAATGTGGCATTCGCACAGCCTGGCTGAAGACGGAGCACTACTCCAACATTATCTACTGACGGTGCAAAGAGACACAGAGTGAACCTCAACGCCAAGTACCAACATAAGGCTTAGGAAGCATTTGCTGCTTCTCCGCTTTCTTCTTGGTGCTTCAGGAGCAAATCACTGTGTTTGAGAGGTATAAGGCACATTGACAAAACAAAACAAACCTGCTAGACTTGGTAGACTTAGACTTGGCTGACTTTTTCTTCACACTGAGAACTTTTTCTCTTTGTTCTGGCTTCTGACATTTTGCTTTGGATCTAATCTTTACAATTTCCAAAATTTATACTGTCAACTTCTTTCCCCAAGATCTCTTCAACGAATTCTTCTCTGTTCCTTTCTTTCCTGTTCAAGAGTCCTTTTCAAAGAATTACTGGTGGCTTTGAAGAACACAACGACTATCTGACATATGCAGCTTATTGGCTTTTTCACTCCTTTCTGAAGGAAGGATTTACAAATGTGGAGTAACATTTTACTTCAGAAAAGCTTTGCTTGCACTTTTTTTTATGTATATGTTCTTGGATGGAAGGCGCTTCATTTTCTGAAGTCATTAGTTGTCATGGAAGTTCATCATGTGAGCTGAGAAGTCCGTTCCCCTCACGTGTGCTGTACAATCTCCTTCATCCGATCTCTCTCTTTGGAGGATGTACAGGTGTGCCTTCACCTTCCCCTCTGTCATTATTTGCAGGTCACTTAAGGAGACTGTCCATTAACAGAGATTATGACTTGGAGGATATTATGGATGTAACTTGGTATAAGTTTGTGTAGATCTAGTGGGTTCAGCTCATCATTTTAGCTTTGTAAGTGGTATTCACACTTCTGATGTTGGATTTATGATGCTATCCTTCCGGATGACAGCAATCTAGTGCTATGTCGTAACACAGCTGGAATAATGGTAATGACTTTTTATAAATCTTTTCTATACTTTTTTTAATATACTCTACAATGTATTTTTGCTGCCCTGATCAGTGAATTGCTTCAGTATTTAATGTAGGAAGCTGTGTGTGATAATGTTGGACCTGTGTTAAAAATGCTGTATAAATTCCAGCATGTCAGTGCAAGTACCACTAGACAGCTTTTAGTGCAAAAGTTGCTTTGGCCAAGCAAGACTATATCTATGTAATACATATGTAAATGCCTGAGCTGCTTGATGGTACTTATTAAATATCTATGTTGCCCAATACATCCCCTACACTTAGTAGAACCAGCTCTAAAGAGAAGAGTTTAGGCCTATACACCAATTACTTGGTGTAATCAAAACATATAATAAGCAATCTTCCTTGAAATTTGCAATTCTTTGTTAACTGATGCATTGAGATAAACAGAGAGTAGAGCAAATTACATATAAATAGTGGTAGCTGAAATGTAGTCCTTTAATAGGTAAAAAAAATAAAAGTATTGCTATTAGAAGTTAAACATTAAGATACAAATGAAGTTTTGCTTGATGGAGATCTCTGAGTAAAACATTGGAGATTTTCTTTCAGTTTTGTAGCAGCTTAAGTCCTGCCACTACCAGATAGGCCATAAGAATAGCAGAGCTTCTGGTAGGAAGTTGTCAAGTTGGACAAGTGCTAAGCTAATGTAACCTTTTTTTTAAAGCCAAAAGAACTAGGAAATAAATTAAAATTACTCAAACCTTCCTCTTGAAGTTACTAGTGAGACTGATGTGTGATCCATGTGTACAGATAGTTGAAAATGCTCAAGTTTCTCCATTTTAATGCTCTGTTATTCAATAAATGAGATTAATTAACCGTGCTCTTACACTGTTGCAGATGTGTAATGAAATGGTTGAACTGATCTTGGAGGTCTTTTCCAACCTTGGTGACACTATGATTCTATGGCAGTTTAAGTGCTTTAAAATAACCCATTTTCCTCCACAGTTGCAGGGAATCCACATACATTCATTTCACATGGCTCAGCTGTAAAGCTGGAAGCCGGTAATCACAGGAATTTGTTACTACCTGCGATTATTTTTACACAGTCACTTTTAACACTTTTTTTATCATACCAGTTACTGTGAAAGAAGAAATTGGGTAGATTTCATTCCCAGCTTTTAAAAGTATTTGAGTCTAGACTAGCACATAATTCCTTATTTTTTAGACTATCCTGAGATGCTGAACTTTCAGATTAACCTCTGCTGAAATAGAATATTTTCACCAAACAGGAATGTCCTCTTGGAACTGCAGTTCGCTCTTGAGTACTTAAAAAATAGGATGGGGGAAAATATCCTGAAAATGTAAAATGCAGAAGAGAAATGAGCAATCTGGTCTGTCCAGTAAACCAAAAAGTACAGCTAGACCAAAAGAGGATGAAAAGCTCTTATAGGTTTGATGAAGTGTTTGATACTTTTTCAATCTCATTTTCAAGATTTCTGTATCAGAATACAATTTGGCAGGCAATGCATATAAACACCTGCTTTTAAAGACAAAGCCAGCATAGAAAATGAGGTGCAGATTTTATCTGTATCTGTTTTATCCCAAAGGATCTGACTGTATTCTTGACTTTGTATGAGAGTCAAGAATGAGCAAGGTTGTGCACAGCCCCATCCAACATGGCTTTGAATGCTTCCAGGGAGGGAGCATCCACAACTTTGCTGGACAATGTGGTCTAGTGTCTCACAACTCTCACAGTAAAGAATTTCTTGCTAATATCTAGTCCCTTCCTAATATCTACCCTCTTCCAGTTTAAAACGACTTCCCCTCATCCTGTTGCTACATTCCCTTATAAAAAGTCCCTACCCAGCTTTTCTGTAGGCCCCCTTCAGGTTCTGGAAGGCTGCTGTAAGGTCCCTCCAAAACCCTCTCTTCTTTAGGCTGAAGAACCCCAACAATCTCAGCCTGTCATCAGAGGCGACATGTTCCAGCCCTCTGACCATCTTTGTGGCCCTCCTCTAGACCCTCTCCAGCAGCTCAATGCCCTTTATCTGTTGGGGAATTGAGAACTGAACGCACAGTAGAGGGCCAGAATCACCTCCCTTGACCTTTTGGCCACACTTCTCTTGATGCAACCCAGGATACAGTTGGCTTTCTGGGCTACAAGCACACATTGCTAGCTCATGTTGAGTCTTTCACCAACCAGCTCCCCCCAGATCCTTTTCCTTGGGGCTGCTCTCAAGCCATTCTTCACTTAACATGTATCTGTGTTTGGGATTGCCCTGACCAATGTGCAGGACCTTGCACTTGGCCTTGTTGAACTTCATGAGGTTAGTTAGCATGGGCCCAATTCTCAAGCTTCTCCAGGTCCTTCTGGATAGCATCTCTTCCCTCTGGTGTGTCAACTGCACCACTCAGCTTGGTGTCATCTGCAAATTTGCTGAGGGTTCACTTGATCCTACTGTCCATATCACTAACAAAGATTTTAAATAGCACCAGTCCCAGAACAGATCTCTGAGGAATGCCACTCGTCACCGGTCTCCATTTGGACATCGAGCTGTTGACCACAACTCTCTGAGTGCAACTATCCAGCCAATTCCTTATCCTGTGAGTGGTCCATCCATCAAATCCATTTTTCTCCAATTTGGTGACCAGGGTGTCATGTGGGACAGTATCAAATGCTTTGCAGAAGTCCAGGTAGGTGATGTCAGTTGCTCTTCCTTTATCCACTGATATTGTAACTCCATTATAAAAGGCCACTTGATTTGCCAGGCATGACTTGCCCTTGGTGAAGCCATGTTGGTTACCACCAGTCACCTCATTCTTATTTTCCGTGTGCCTTTACTGCCATAATTCTGGCAGACACCCCCTTCTAAAGTATTCAGTTACATTCATTTGGTCCTATTTTTCTTTCTACATGCTTCTTTCTTTGTCTACCTTCCTGTTCTAAGTGCCCCCCCCCCCCCCCCCCAGGTATTTATATGCACTAACCACATTTCTGAGCTTTCCCTACTTGAGGCCAAATGGCTGCAGAACTCAGCCTCTTATGACAGATACTCCAATCCTTTTATCTTCTTAGCAGCCTTTCCTTGGACTCATGCTGGTTATCTCCATCTCTCCTGCATGGGAGAGCCCAGCACTGAGTGCAGCACTGCAGACATGTCTGCACAGAGGGGAAAGATCACCTCCTTCGAACTACTGGCAATGACCTTCATGCAGCCCAGGGTGCTGAGGGACCTCTTTGCTGCAAGGGTATGTTGCTGGCTTTTCACTGACTTTCTTTCCATCAGGACCACATCTCTTCTGCAATGCTGCTTTCCAGCCATTTGGTTCCAAGTGCATACTGGTGTATACATCCACCCCACTGTCCACTGTTTTTCTTCAGCTTGGCAATGAGAACATGCATTAGATTAATTACATAGATTAAACATTGTGTTTCAGAGTTTGAGCTCTTGGTATGTGGCAAAACTGAAGCCAAATTGCTCAAGTAACTAGCCCTGTCATGCTGCAAAAATGCTGTGTACATTACAACAGGACTCCATTCTTGAGCAGGAATATCTGTTTAGACTATGTTCATACAAAGTACACTCTTGCAAGCTAGATGTATTTAAATTATTGTGATATATTGTACATATAACAAGCTGTGGAGTGTGGACTTCATTTCCAGAGGTTCTATTTTAACACTTGGAAACTGAAAATGTTATTGAGGGTTGTATTCTAACCCTGCCCAACTTGATCAGTGAACTGTATTTCACTGAATCCTAATTCTTCTATTAAAGGCTAAAATAACCAAGACATGTATATAATAAAGACTAATCTTTTCCCCTAAGCACATAATCTGAACAGACAGGAGCACTAAAACCTGAGAGAGAGTAATAGTTATATTCCTATCTTATAAAAGAGCAGCTGGAAAACAGAAATACAGTAGGTTGCTTTCAGAAGGAGTCCCTAACTATATGTAATTTTTTGGATCCTCAGTCAAGATTCTAAGCACAAGCCAGCTCTTCTTAAGGGAGTAATTAACAACTGAGAGACGAGACAAGTGGACTGCAGTGCACAGACTGGAGATGAAGGCAAAATATGTGATTGAAAATTGAGGCTCTTAGAAAGTAGATCACAATAAAAAATCTCTTATTGAGTCCCACTTAGATTGTGTTGAGAGGAGAAAGAAGGTTCAAGTAGTTCTACACAAGACAAATAACCTTCTGCCTACCAGTTCAGTAAAAATATTTTAGCTCCATCCATTAGGTGTTGGACTGGGAGAAACAAGAGCAGAGATGTGTTTGGTTTCTTTTTTTCAAGACCCTGAACTTCAATATGCCTTAATTATTACTCTTAGACATTGGTCACAACAGTGCTTGCACGTCTCATATAATCTTACAGTAAAATAATATATAGATATATATATTTTCTATTCATAGGCTTGTAGGCTTAAGTCCTCTGTCCCAGATGGACACTCAGTGCCTCACTTGTGTGTTATTCCATCTTTCTGCACAGTCTGCACTTCAACCATGGACATAAAGACCAGGGACCCATGTCCCAGAATTATTTTGTAAAACTTCTACTCTTTTTAGAAGGCAACTGCATGAGGTGTTTCTGTGGTATTGTCTGAAGAATGCAGATCCAGACTAATTAACATCTAATTCCTATATGTCATTCCAAAGAGTAGCTCTGTTCTGACATTTATCTGGATATTTTCAAACAGCATCTATCAGAATGTAACCTAAAGTATTTCAACTGCAACCTGTAGACTGTAGCAGGATAACATGTATTTTTTGTCCTCCTGGAAACAAAAAATAAATTATTGTGGTTAAAATTCATGGATAAATGAAATCCTAATGGAAAGCTTTATCCATTTAAAATTATGATTTATGCACTTAATTCATCACTTTGTTAGAAAACATTTACACTACTCTGACTGCAGTGGAATTCAGAGCACTGATCGGTACAGGAGTCTGGTTATGTCGTATTTCACGTTCATTTTAAACCACAGCCACCACACTGAAGTTCAGCTAGTCCCAAAGGTATTAGAATAGCTCCATGCAGCGATGCTTCAGGATTCTAGATTTAAAAGCCTTCCAAGCACTAAAAAAATTTCCAAGAGCAAAAAACTTACTCTCCAACCCTTACATAGAGATCCCTCTCAAACATCAAATGTTAATCTACTTGGATTTCATTAAATTCACTCTTGATTGCAAACTCAGAAAGCTAAATATTATTTACCTGATAAAACAGAGTTAAAAGGGCTCTATCCTACAGATACTCACAGCCATCCTGAAGGATTAGATTGTTCGGAAAGGCCTGTTCTCTACATCACCCAGGGAAGGGTCATTTCTTTTGCCCGTTTCATGCCAATACAGTCAAGTTACTTCTGCACAAAGCCAGTAATAGAAACTGCAGCATAAGGAATGCAGTCATAGGCCAGGAATATTAACTTGATCCCTTGTCATCTCTGCTTAGCTCTTCATCGAAAAATGTATTACCCGTTCATAGATATAACACACCATTATCCAACCACAATGAACTACCAACAATATTTTATCTTCTCCTTCTTTTACACTAGTGTTTCTAAGTGCTGTTTAGATCAAGTTTCTCAATCAACACTAAATTAGGAAACTATTATTATTACAATTTTGCATGCGCAGAAGTGTGTGACTGCCCTATATTGGCCTGTCTGGCACAAATGATCCATCATAACAGTTTGTTCTCAGGAGGCTGCAGCAAAGAAAGGGTGCTTGGTTTTTATTAGGGACATCTCTACTTTCACATGAACCCAGGATTTTCATAAACACAAATACCTCTTAGATGATCCCAGCAGTACGAGATTAAAGTTCAAACAGATATCTGCAAAGGGTAAGAAATTTCCTCAGCAAACACAACAGTAATTTTTGTGTAACAAAGGGGCCTTTCATTTTAACCTCTGGCTCCTCCAAACTGCAGATGTTTCGGTGCTGTGAGAATGTTTGGAGTTTACTGATCTTACATGAGATTTCTGAGGGGAAAACTAGAAGGACCAGTTCTGTCAGTAAGAAATTCACCTCAATGGAGCTGTGCCAATTTACATTAAACAGTGGTGTGGCCCTGATTTCTTCTGTAGCAAGCTGTTTTTCCCTTCTTATTGTTACCACTGCTTGACCTTTCGAGTTTGAACCAAATTAATTGCCACCAGATGATAAAATAAGTTCTAAGATTTCATCTTTATAACTGAGCCTTCTTATTTCCTTATGGACACATGAAAAATTTCTAATTAAAGGAGATCTATGTTTCAGTGCGTTATACTGCCCAGATCTGTGCACAGATGAGATCCTAACTCAGCAGTTAGGTCTGTTCCTGTGCAGAGTGACTGTAGGATGGAGCTTATCTCCATCACTTCAGTCCCTTTTTAACATTTCAGAGGTCATCCTGAGGCCCATAATCTTTAAATGCAAAGGCACTTTATTAGGAAAGCAAGAAGAGAGCCTCCCAGAATGAATCCTGAAGCCATGTTGATAGGCATGCAGATTTAAAGATCTGAAGTGAGTGCCCCTTGTGGCAGCCAGAAAGGACAGAGACACTCTCCCAAGGAGCCAAAGATGTATCATAGAAATTGCAGAACTGCACAAAGGTACCAGGCATCCATATGGCCTCTGTGCAGCAGATCTTGAGATGTGACTCTCCTACTCTCCAAGTATTCTGGGATGACTTTGAAAGAGAAATGTTGTAGAATGCATTTCACTTCCTGCTTCAGTGGGCAGTTTTATCCCTGGATAAACGGGAAATTTCTAACTTTTATCTATAGCCCTGTGTTATAAATACATTGTGACTGCAAGATATTCGTCGATAACTGGAAGTTTTCATTGCCAGTATAGCCTGGATTTCTAGATACTGTTATTATATTATTAACACCGGCCACCAGAACAACCACTTCTGAAGTCTATAGTAGCAGCCTATACAGCTCACAACAGACTTTTTGGTTTCAGCATAAGTCTCAAGAGGTCAAATGCCTCTACCATCATAGCAGCACTACAGCAGCTCTCCTTGCAGGTACCCTCTGCAGGGCTGATAATGCATGACCAAGCATCAGAGGCAGTTACAGATCCCACCAGGCCATCTCACGTAGGGTGACTGGGAGAAGGAGAAACATCTCCATTTTTTCAGACGCCCTCTTGTTCTCACTTTCAGGATTTTTCTCCATACATCTCCATACTTACCCATTTCTATCTGTCAGTTCTCCACTACCCTCCCAAACCTTGATCACCAGTTTATCAGTGGTTTTAATGATCTCCATATTCTCTTCCACATCTTTTATATTCATTGACTTTTTTTTTTTTAATTAATTCACAAAGGCATTACTACTCTCCTTTTTCAGCTTATTCCTCACGATCTATATCCACCAAGATATCTGCAAGAAATTGCAAGCTTATAATAGCTTTTCAGACAATCAGTGATGATGCTCAAAGTACTTTAAAATGGATTCTGTGTTTTACTTATTGTTTCACCCTCTTCAGTGGAGTAATTCTGAACTGATTGATGTCACCCTCATGTTTTTTAATCTATTAAACACTGTAAAATTCTCTACAAGGAGCTGTGCTTGCAAGCTGGATGCAAATTTCAGGCTATGTAGTGAACCAGAGAGATGGAACACAGCAGAAAGTGGGGGTTATCTCCACCCTGCACACAGCTGAAAGATATAAAGAAGGCTTCGACCACATATCTTGGAAGACTCTCTACACTTCGTGGCCTTTTGGGTCCTATCATCCCCAGCTCATTATGGGCTTCATACAGCCCTGAAAAGGCAGAGATGTTTACAGATAAATTTTGTTCTCACAGAGCCATTGTTCCAAAATGACTTTAAGGGCTTCTATGGATTACTTCAGGATTAACCACAAGGTAACACAGAAGAAGACCAGCGTAGTTACTTAAACAAAGACACAGAAGTTTACACTGATCTCATCTGCTTGCTTTAGGGGACACGATAGTTACACTGTGGTTAAGTTCATGGTAACATGCTGTAAATCCAGACCAGTTCTCCTGACTTCAGTGGAATCAATATGGATTTACATGAGTGTAAGCAAGGATGGAATCTGGTCCTAATTTAGGACACATCTGTCAACACAGATGGAGCTGAGAGAGCTTATTGTCATGTTATTTTCCTATTTCTGTTTGAGATTCTATTCAACATGGAGTAAACTCAACAGTTTTTAAAATCTCAGAACACAGGCAGTGTTATCCCCTCTTTTGTGTCTCTAGTGAATACTATCAGAGTGTGAGATGGCTTGGTACTCAGGCTAAGTCACAACAGCTTAAGAAAATATCCTCACGAGAAATAATGGATTAAATTGTCATCCTGTAACCACTTAAAAAGTTGATTAACTTTTCTGTGATGAGCAACTCTTTTGGCATATTTCTGACAGTTATAAAATTAATCACATGAATAACAGCTTGTACAATCATATCCCATAGAGTGCTGTACTACAGCCTTTATCCAGGCAAAATTCCAAGAAAGTCATGTAGAGCTTTGTCTGAGTGGTGAATTTATTGCTTGATGTCTGCAAATCTAAAAAAAAATAATAATAAATGTTACCTTTCAACCAAAATTTATGTTGTGATTCTGGGCCTTAACTTGTTGCTCTTTAAAACTGTTATTCTTCCTGTTGTCCATCTGTTCTGACCATCACAGAAAGTGGATGAGGGAGAGGAACTTTGATGCAAAGCATGGAAGAATGTTCTGTAACATGTGTAAGTATCTTGTATGTTACAAAATAGACTGTTGTGGTTTTTTTTGTTTGTTTGTTTTTCTCTGACATCCAATACGTCCTGGTGGTTTATTCGCTTTGTTTTAATTAGGCAAATAATATGTGTATTTTCTGTCTTAAAAAGAAAAAAGACTGCTGATCTGAAGTTACCTATCCAGAGAACTCATAATCTGATTCCACAGGAATCATTGTTTGGAGAAATGGAGAAAGTAATTATTTTACAATATAGAAAGAAATCATGTTTTTTAAGCTGTGCTGTTGCTTTGTGGCTAGAAGCCTTCTAGGTTTTGGACATCACTGATAATGTTTTAAGGAGGCAGGCTCAGCTTTCCCAGTGGCTTGTTATTTATGTTGTCCTGAAATCTACTAAGGTCAAGAAAAATCAGAATCAGAAGACTTACATATTTCAAGACATAACCCAGGAAACATAGTTTGAAAGGCAACTGTGACCTAGTGGCTGGCAACCCTACCCATGACAGAGGGAGTTGTAACTAGATGATCTTTAAGGTCCCTTCCAATCCAAGCCATTCTGATTCTATGACCTCTTAGTTACGGTTACCCATATTTAAAATTCTGAATCAGAATCATCTATGATGTACATTGAATTGAAGGTTTTGACGTTCAGTCCCAGAATTTCCCTACACAAGAGATTTCAAAAGCTTTTAGACAGAGAAGGTAAAGAAAGTAGAACACCTAACGATTACGCACATGGAAACAACCTTCTCTGCCCATGGCACTGCTGAGAGCTAAGCTGCTGCCCACCACCAGGTAAAAATCATACAGCACCCTCCCTCAGCTGGAAGCTTGTAAGAGCTGGGGTGTTTGGCACTACCTGAGAAGGAGGGTGATAAGCATAGAGGGAGGTGCTAAGGGTGGAGAAGCTTGTGGAAGGGAGTGGATATAGGAGATCTTTAGTAGGGGCTACTGACCAACGTTATTTTTCTTTTTGTGGCAGGTCTTCAGGAGAGCTTAGGCATGCTCAGCCATTGGGTTGTATTAGTCCTCTGCTGCTTGGGACAGCTTTGTGCAGGTAAATGGTGCTTGAGATTCTCCAGTCTTTTCTCTTGCTCCTCTTTTTGTATCTCTTCATTTTCTGTTTGGGTGGAGTTATTGGAGTTATTTTGTGTTGGTTTTTTTTGTTTGTTTGTTTTGGTTTGTTTTGTGTGTGTGAGTTTTTTTTTTTTGTTTTTTTTTTTCTTCTTTAAGCTCTTTCCTGGGACCTGTGTTGAAAAAGATTTTCCAATATTATTTTGGCAACTTTCTTTTCCAGATCAGAGCATGAAACCTCAGCTTGCAGCCTCTCAGCTTGCAATAAACAATCCCACTCTCACTACAGTTGCCCTAGAGAAACCTTTCTGTACATTTGATAGCTCACTACATCCAAACAAATCTTATGCCATCTACTTGTATGTGATGAAAAGTTCAGGTAAGTATCAAGAATTATTTCATCTCTAGAAAATAACTACATTATATGGTCATTGCATGCTATTCTTCAGAATTTGATGGGAGCAAGTATCAGTGGAGAAAAAGAGAAAAATAGGTAGCTGTAAGTCACATGTAAGCTTGGCCTCTGGTCTGTTTTTTTTTTCTGAGGTCTTACTATAAAATAGCCATAGGAATTCCATGGGACTGATTAAAGGTGTGCACTGTGTAAGCTGACTATGTGTAGGTGTGGAACAGCACTATCAGTTATAAACAGTTTGCCCTGACCTTGCTCTTGAACCCAATTGGATCAAAATCCGTTACCTTCTTTAAACGTGAATGCCCAAATTCCCCAAGTAAATATGCTGAGAGAAGATGGGTAACCTCTGCTGTTTGTTTTATGGTTAAGGTTGCATAGACCCAGTTTATTGGTAACTAAGACAAGTTACACTCATCTTGTGAGCAAAGATGCCCGGCACATGTGTTCATTCATAAAATTAATTTCATAATTTCTTGGCAATCAATAATTGCTGGCCATGACCAAGAGCTTCCTTCACTGCTTCCTGCTGTTCTGGCCGACTGTACAGACTGCCAGCTAGAGATGTGCCTTAAGCTGATGGGAATGAATGACTTTATAACATAGTGGTGCCCCCAAAGGCCGTCTGCAGCTTCCTTTTTTGAGGAAAGTTCTTGTGTGGTGGGAGGGAGGAGCAGGTCAACAGCTCAGAAAGTCTAAAACTTGCACTGCTGAGTGACTCTATTTTGGAAAAACTGGAAAGAGTTTTCCTCATTGCCTTGGTCTGGTTGAAACCTTAACCAGACACACTGTCTGATACAGCTACCAGTGCAATTATGAGTGTGCTGCCTTTTGAGATGATTCCCAGTAATGAAGTACACCTCTTTGCATGTCTAAAATGGATTGCAAGTACATTATGTGAATATAAAGGGCTACAATGACCTGAAAGCAGTTATAACTGCAAATATGCATCTGGATCTAACATTTTGTGTTAGAAAAGACATCAGCCACCCTGTCTCCTATGGATTCTGTGGGAAAAGCTTTCTATAGATGGAGGAATCCTTACAGAAGAGGTTTCATAAAATAAAATAAAATAAAATAAAATAAAATAAAAATGAAAATAAAGATAATAATAATAATAAATAAAGAACTCTTCTGCTGCTTTTAAAACAGGCAGATGCAAACTTGTTTCTTGGCAGAAGTGAAAGGAATTTTGTTTGGACTTTTTATGGTCTCCAGAAAAGTGCATTGTCTCACTCTTGATTGCACTTTCGAGCAGGGAGAGGGGAAATTTTAGGTTATTTGATTTTCTGAACACCTTATGTTCAGCTCTGCTGGCAAGGAAATGCATCACTACACAACAAAACTAAGTGCCTAGCAAATTTCTGAAGAAAGAATGTAACCTTTAGGTCTACTCTTGCTAATGACACTATCAGACTTGATCTACCTAATAAATTTAAAAAGCAAACAAAAAAACTGCTTAGAGAATAACTCACCACAGCCATGCTGAGAGTCACTGAAAAAGGACACTGGGAGAGCAGGGAGACCTAGGTGTAATTATTCATATTTAGGGATGACAACCCCAGTAGCTAATGTCATGGCTAGTCTTCACTTTCATGTTCTTGACACTGTTCAAATAACTTGAGCACTGTCTCTGAAGTCAGATTTTGAACACTTATCTTTCAAAACAAACTTAATTTTGCATTGTATCATACCTAAAAACTTCTCATGGCCAAACAGTTGCAAGAACTCTGCTCCAGGAGCACAGCAGAATGCTTACGAACTTAAGTAGTTCCCAGTATACTGCAGCTGAGGGAAAACTGGCAGTCCTTCAGTGCTGACAGCACTGAACAACTGGAAGGAGCTCTCAGAATAAATTAACTCGAGTTGCAGAGCTTGGGAGCATCTCTTGACGCTTGTGCTTTGGCTTTGCAATAGGAAAAATGTGAGAATTGGAACTGAACTTTCTAAATGATACTGTAGAGTTGGGTGCAGATGTAATACTTGGCTTGAAGCCATGAAGACTTTCA
This sequence comes from Perdix hodgsoniae, assembly GCA_035772895.1. Classification (NCBI taxonomy): domain Eukaryota; kingdom Metazoa; phylum Chordata; class Aves; order Galliformes; family Phasianidae; genus Perdix; species Perdix hodgsoniae. Next base: position 5,774,487 of record JAPSGF010000041.1, read on the forward strand.
GACTTTCTGTCATGTCATCTGGAAGCATTAGCATGCCTGGCTGGTCAGGAATGCAGATACTGCGTCTGCTTGTGCAGCTCCTACACGCTGGTCTGCATATTATGATGTTCTGGGAGGTGTTGTTGTATGACTGAGGTCTCAGGGTTTCTGCTCCACAAGACAGAATTGTGGCTCTGTAACAACTGCCTTGGCAATAATATCAAATCAGAAGTGGCAGAACTTCTGGATGCTTTTTGGAGCCACATGGGGTAGGGGTGAAGAACAGACTTTGCCACCACGGTCTGTCAAATCCTTGTTGGAAAAGAGGAAATTTGGGAGGGTTCTAATGGAAAATATTGCCTGAGATACATTGCATATGCTTCCTGGTTTCTAAGGAACAAATGTAAATAGCTTTCACAACAGATGAGGAAGAAGCAGTAGGATCACCACACAGACTGTTAGCAGATATTTGGCTTCAGGTGTTTTGGGGTAGAAGAGCAAGTTGTCAACTAAACGCAAGATAAAGGGAAAAGGCTGCACTAGTTCTAACAGTCTTGTTAAAAACCACCTCTCCTGCAGCAAGCACAATAAGCTCTGTGGTGACTGACAGCAACAGCAAGCCACTCGACAGCACATTCCAGCAAACGCTTGGGGGAAATCTTGGACCTTACAAGGCTGCCTCATTTGATGTACCCAACTGTGTGTCACCCCCCAAACTTGCAGATGCAGGAGACATCAACAAAGTTTCTGATGTCCTGAAACAATACCTCTTCAGAGTTGGGGATGATGGGGCTTGTTTGTATGACCCAAACTTCCTAGATGTCTGCAACCCACCTCTTGCACCAGACACAACATACAGGTATAATTCTTATTTCTTACAAGGCGATTGCTGCTCTTAAAACTCAATTAAGAATGAAAATGTACTCTCTAGAGTTCCCTTATGACAGTGTGATGTGAATTATCAGTACCTAACTGGAGGCTGAAATGCAGTATTGCGATGACAGTTATGAAGAAGGCTTGACTTTGGTCTAGCACCCTGCAGATCGTGCCCTATGGTGTTCTTGCGAGGGTGAGCTCTATCAGGTTAAATTTGTGGGTCAATAGGAAAATTCACTTGTGAACTTCTGGATCTATACCTAAATTGGAGTAGATGATTTAGGGACAGTATCTGATCAGAAACTGATGGAAGAACTTTGAAGAATGAAGTTGAGAATATTTACCATGTATTTTGTGTTAGATGGGTCTGCCAAACAGCAGACATGAGTTTGGCCCTGCTTGACTTGTTCTGATGGGATTCTGGGAAGCCAAAGTTTTCTGCAACCTCCTGCTCCAGGAAGGTCTCAGTGTAATTGAAGACGTTGCAGTAAGGGCCAGGCAGCTTGCAGGCTTATCCAGCCCCTGCTGTCTGTTGAAGTGAACCATCTGGGGAGAGTGAGCACACTTACTGCTATTACCCAAGATACTGGGTTTTGCTGTTATCTGCTATTTAAGATCTGTAGTAAAGATGGCATCCATATGAAGCTGTATCTTCTGTAGAAATTTCTGCTTCTGAAACAAAATACTATGGGATCTTTTGAGAAAACTGTCTATCCTTCTCTGTCTCCAGACATTTATAAAAACTCAAACTATTGTAGTATGGAAAGTGAATTCCTTTGCCAAATCTGTTGTTGGCCTGCTTTTTAAATGCTTTTCCTATCAAAGAAAGTGCCAAAGGTTTCTATTGTTGAACAAAATCTTTGACTTCCAATATGGAAATCAAAACCACTTGCTGCTCTAAATAGTGAGGCTTTTCATAAGGGAATATCAAACTGGGAAAAACTAGTTTTGGAAAGATAATACCTGCCAAAGCTCATAAAAAGGGAGTGCAAACTCTACATGTCATAGCACAGAACATTTATTCTATTAATACTATTTGTTCCTTATAAGGTCTCTGAAAATAGTTATTTTTCACTGCTTCTGTCTAATGCTTCAACCAAAAACTGGAGTCTGAGTAACTAATCTACAAAAGGAAGCTCAAATTTTGAAATACCCAACGTAATGCTCTCTTCCCTACAGGTTTAAATACGTGTTGGTTGATAACACTGAAGGTATCGTGAAAGACCAAACTCTTTGGTCTGATCCAATCAAAACCAGAAAAGGTAAGTCTGTAGTTTTGCTCAGGTCTTCTGAAGTAGCCTTGTTTGCTTTAGGACATCACTGATTTCCTAATGAGCAATGTCTAGTATTTTTCTACAGCTTTCATAATTCTGGCAGCCTTTCAGTACTGGAGTAGCAAATACTAGATAATGGTCTGCTTCTTTTGTGTACTTTAAAGCTTTGATAAAGTTTGTGCATGTGATTGCAGACTTGATGCCTGTTCATGCAGTCGGGTGTTGCCAAAATTTCTAGGTAATACAGATATTTGTCAAGTTTATAACTTCAAAATGCTGACACCGAGTCTAAAGCTTCTTCATAAATCACTTAGACATCAGTTTTCCTCTCCTAAATCACCTACTTTCCCCCATTTAGTAAGGTTGTATGTAGTGAAAAAATGATTCCTAGGAATATTCTTTCCATGGTTTTCTAGCTAAACTTCCCATGAAAATTGATATTTGGCCTGGTCGAAGGAGTGGAAGCATGATCGTCATTACGTCAGTTCTAAGTGTGTCAGTGTTCCTTCTGCTTGCTGGCTTGCTCACTTCTTTGTTTTCTGCTCTTGTGTAAGTACTGCTACACCCTGCAACTTCTAGTAGTAGTACCTAATTCCCTGAAAATCAGCATTCTTTCCTACGGTTCCATGCCACTGTTGCTAGTGGTGTTTGATATGACAGACCAGATGATATCCTTTCAATTTTGAACCTCTTATCAGGGGAAAAGGAAACTTTGACAAATAATCTTCCCTACCAAGGCTAACTGAGATCAAAAACTTTTGTAATCATTTGTCACGGCGTTAACTAGATCAATCTATGCCCGTGACTGGGGAGCAATACGCCCCTGCCCCTCTTACCCCCCCCCCCCCCCCCCGGCCCCACAGAAAATGGGAAGGAAGGAGGGGAAGAAAAACAACAGCGGCAACAATCTATGGAGGAAAACTTATTTTACTAACTATGATATTGGAAATGCAAAATAACACAATATAATAAGATCTAATTGAAATTGAGACTAATAAATCAAAAAAGATAGGAGAGAGAGTTCCCGAGACCAAGTCAAACCTGAAAAGTTTGGGATGGCCAGGAAAACGCAAACTCCAAGAGCCCACTGCCAAACAGTAAGTGAGCGTTCCCCCCCCCACCCCCGGAAGGGTCAGATCCCATGACTTCCGTCACGTACAGGGATAGGTACATGGAGCTGGAGTATTAACACTTTAGTTCCAGTGCACTACATGATGTGTTGATGTGGAATACTGAAAACCAAAAAACGTAAAACCATGACATCATTATGTATGCTAAAATGGTCAGACTTCAGTATGGACTGATGAAAAAAAATATAGAATTGCACATACTTAAACCCTATGTATTGTTTTGCGTATTACAGCTTTCCATCCATGTAGAATTTGGAAACTGTCTTAGGGGGTTTAGGCCTCCTTAGTAATAATAATACAATGTTTTAATTAATGCCTGCTTGATTTTAATTGATTCAGCTCTTCCATAGGATAAATAAATTACCATTTTGAATTAATAACTGAGTTTTTACGGTGCTGTATAACTGAACAAGTCCAAGCATGTTCTCAGCTTTTCCATACCGCCCACCCCAGGAAATCAACAAGGCCAAACTGATTCCCAAATTGGGGAATGATCTGAATTTCAGAAACAGTGGTTTTCTGGGTTTCAGGATTTCAGGTTTCAGGGTTTCAGGTTTTCAGGGTTTCAGGGATGCTGAAACCTTATTCTTTCACTTGAAAGTGAGGGTAGCGCTCTGTATTCAGTCACTCCTGTCAAGCTCCTGGATTAAAAATCTGGAAATTAAAGATTGCACTGGCACATCATAAACAAATAATAATAAACAGCGATTATTAAAAAAAACAATAAATCTGTAGGCTTCTCTGATACTAAATGTTGTAAGTAGCAGTTGGCTTTCGCAAAATGTACTGACAATAGGTTCCACTCAGTCTCTATTGGAACTTAATAAATTCTTTCCCATAACCACTAGGGAATCAGAAGATCCTTCTGCAGAGACAAAGGACACACCTGGGACTACTCAACAGAGTGAACTGAGACCACAGCTGAGCTCTGAGTGAACAGCCAGGTTCAAGTGAAGTCTGGAAATAAAGCTGAAGATGTGCCATGACCTGCAGGACTGACTCTTCTGCCCAGCATTGGCCCCCTGCTACAATATGCAACCAACTGGGCTTGTACAACACAAAAAAAGGACTGTTTTTTAAGTCTTGCAGTAGATGATATTCTGTCTTGTCCTAATAAGATTTTACTTAGGTGATTGCCTTTTATAGCACACATCAGGTTCCTGGTCGGAAGATGAAGAGAGAGATCCATCAGCTTCAGCATTCCTATGAGAAGTTGTCTAGCACACATTCACATGTGGAGTAAATGCTACAGCAGATGCTATCTGCTTTTCATGTTCAGACGAATATGACATAGCCATTGGAGTCTCAACCTTTCTCTATGTAGTATCTGCTGAAGAATTAAAGAAAAACTGACTGCTCTAGAAAAAAATGTTGTAAGACAAAAGTAGGGACTGAAAGGTGAACAATAAACAGGGTTTTCCTTCCTCAACGTCTTAGTGTCATGCCTTCATTTTTTTGTCTTCTTTCCAGAAAGGAAGAAACTAGGTTCCAATTACCCTGACCTCATATCCTTAAATATCCTCAAATTGTTTTGCAGGAATTGTAGCTAACAAAATTGCTTCAGATTTCTTCAGAGTTAAGTATAATTGTTGATGGACTGGTAAAGGTGTGATACTGCTGTGATGGAAAAGCATAAATATATTCACAGCTATCAGACTTAGCCTCACTTCTACCTTTTCTTTATCTTAGGCAGCAGCATCTTCACATCTTACTATGTAGGCTGGTGTTGGGTTTAGAGATGATTCTTCGTTTTATAATTTATTGGTGATTAGAAATAAATCTTTACACCAGGTTTAAGTTATGTACTGCTTTCTTTTTTTTCTTTTTTTTTTTTTCCCACTAATACTAACTTGTAACAGGTTTGTCTCCATAAATGACTAATAAGGATTCATCTTCAGAGCCCTCTTTGGTATGTATGAGCAACTGTTCTACTGTGCTTACTGGTGATGAGCAAAAAGCTCTCACTAGTTATTACTGGTGTTCTCCTGGTTTATTATTACATTAGATTAAACTATTTGGGTAACTGCTCTATTTTGACACGTGCTTTCTGGCTAGATATGAATGCTGAAGTACCAGGAATGGTTTGGGTTTTCTCTAAATGCCATTCTGAAGTACTTTCCCATTCATGTACTGAATCAAGGGACATCTGGAGAAAACTGCACATCTACAATTCATACTGCCACGTTGAAAATTAGAGTGTATGAGAGACCATTGTACTGTTTGCCTCCCTTATAAGCCCAAACAAGTGCTTCATTTTCAGAAGGCTGAAACTCCTTGCTCTGGGCCCATTTGAAGAATTGGCTAACAGGATCATTAAAATGAATGAAGCCAAGAAATTTGCCTTTCAACTGCAGGCAGTAAATGTATTATATTGGAAGCCATATCAGTTAATTTTATTACTGAGATAACTTCTTAATTTTTTTAAGAAAAGTTGCATGAGACTGTCAGCACCTACATCTATCATTTAAAACAACACTAGAATAATCCAGTTTTGTTTTCTGTCAGTATCTTTTCAGACATTCACATCAAGCAGTTTATGTCACCCAACAGGGAACTGATTTTAGTCAGTTTAATGCCTTTAATGGGCCTAGGGGAATAGCTTGCTTTCGTTTTTATGCTACCCTTCCATCTTTCCTTCAAAAGATTTTCACTTTGCCTGATTTCTTTGAAATGAAAATCTTTAGAATGGATGGTAGGTTTTTCCTCCCTCTCTACTTGACTGGAATTAATTCTGTCTCAGCCACTCCTATGTTAGCATTCATACATGCTCTGGGTTATTTTTACTTAAGTTTTTCAAAACTTTTCCAGTGTTCAAAAAATCTGTGGCAAAAGAATTTCGCCTTTTTAAACCTTCAGATCTTATGACATTTCTTCCTCCACAAAGAGAATGAGAAGAAAGAGAAACTCTAATATGGTTCAGTTCTTATCAGAATTTCCTCTTGAAAACATGAAAATAACATGACTAAGACTACTTTTTATGAAGCTCCAGTTTTAGGCAGCAAGAACTGTGCTTGGAACAGCCTCGGATTTTCACAAGTTAATGTATGTCAAGTGCCCATTTGTTTTACTGTGAACCATATTTCAGGACTGTTCAAAGATAAAACAGCAGACATGATGAATACCAGAACAGAATCCCAACTACTTTTGCCTCTCTATGTGGTATTTTCATTGATCTAATACTGACTTTTCCCCTCTGCTTCTGTCTCCTCACTGAAGAGACAATATAGAAATTTCTGTTTGGATCCTATCAGAAGTATGTCCTGACTTTCATCCTGGTCACACAGAAAAAGCATAAGGTATCAATTATTAATAGCATTTCTTATGTATGCAGGTTTAAAAAAGAGAAAGGTTGAGGGGCACTGATTTTGATAGGACTGCAAAAAAGACCACATCAAGCTTTTTCAGGAGTTGTAGCCAAATCTGGTTCCATTTTTGCTCAAATATAATATAGATAAAACAGCACTTACATGTGTTTTCATTAGAAATATCAACAGAAATGAAATTAAATGGTTTTCTAGGTACTGTAGCTGTTAACATTTCTAGGCTGAGCTCAAGTTCTGTCAGTGTTGCACGTAATGACTTGTGCATAAGACATATGACGTGAATAAGCTGAACTTGGAAAGCTCTGAGGCTTTGACCCATACCTGCTGTTCTGCACAGAGGTGAATGTAATTCTAATGGATTTAGGTTGCCCATAGTTTAGAACTCCATTTCTGATATCTTTTATTTGGTTCCTGGTACTTCACTGGATCAGGTGGTGTAGAAAGATTAGTGCAAGGACGCAGTTATGGTACTCATTTTCAGCTGTACTCTAGCTTGAGATTTGAATGATGGACAAATTACATTAAATTATGTTTGCATCACTTATCCCAGTATGCTCTCTGCTGAGGTCCCAGCAGAAATGTTGCCTTAGACTTTTGCTAGCAGATGGACTGACTGCACTGAGATTCTGTACAATTGAAAGCTGAAGTTCTCTGCTATCTTCATTCCTCTGTGGGTTTGTTGTCTCATCCCTGATAGGCTGTAAATTCCTCAGGATAAAGACTATCTTTGGGTAAACATACCAGCACTCTATATTGCTATTTCGCAACTGGGTATATTGCAGTGCACAGCTGGAATGCTAATATTGACAACATGCATCGATACTCCAGGATAGAGTTCTGCCTTTGAAGAACATAAATATTTAGGAGTTATATGGTGAAGGCACCACTTTATCCTGTGACATTACCACAGAATCACAGAATGGATCTAGTCAAAGCCTCCAGCTATGGGCTAGACCAAGCTGTTCAAAGCCCCATCCAACCATCCTGTAAACACTTCCAATGTTCTTTTTGACTGCAAACCACAGCATGTCATCTACTCTCATTCATTTCCTCAACATCCGGCATCAATATTTTCACATAATGCTTTGTATGCATACCTCTAGACCTAGACAAGTTTTAGCAGTTCTGGTGAAAATCAGATACCCTAGACCTGTCTTTTCTTTAGAAATGTTTCCAATATCTCAGTCAGTATTAGAAAACTGAGGTTATTTGCTATCTATCCTTCCTTAGGCCTTCTAAAATAATAAATTTTAAAAATAAATTTTAAAAACTCCAGGAAAGATGACTTATTTTCTCTAAATAAAGTCAATGGCATTATCTGCATTATTGCTATATCTTTATTGATATAAAGAGTCTGTAAGTCTTCCTAGAAACTTCAATGTCTCGTATACAGAAGGAACGACTTCTATATAGTATGGATTTTGCTGCATCGTTGTCTCATGGACTGAATCTTTACAATCTCTCACATGTGCTAGAGTATACTGAAAGAATATAAAACTAGTCAGAAGGTAAAGTATTGTTTCTCATATCTAAATGATAAGACTCATTATGTTCATGCAATAGTCTTAATTCCAGATAATGTTCTCAACCCCTTCTTTATATAAATAGTGCACAATATTTGGAAAAGAAAAAATGGATGTAACACCAACAAAAGGATACTACAGCTCTGCTCTACAAATTGTACAGACTCAGCTCAAGCTTCCTCCATTGAAAAAGAAGTTATTGAGAATTACATATATCAGCATCTTCTCTTTTCTTTTTTCCATATCTTCTTCCTTTATTTTTATTTACTGGAAGTAAATCAGTCTGTCTTTCCAATGATGCAAACTCAACCTCTCAGATATTTGATAAACTGTGCTACCTCCCCCTCTGTGCCTTGGAATAAAGAGAGCTGTTCAGGTTAGGCAGTGTCTAAAAATATCCCTTTGTTACTTTCACATTTGGGTTTTATGACATAATACACATCATACTGCTGTTTTGGAGTGTTGCAAGTGGATGTTGTAACTGAAAAACCAAAATGCAGAGGATGAGCAAATGGTGATAATCAGTTTAATATACTGTAGCAGTTCCTAAATACCTAGCTCAGTGTGTCTGTTGGTTCTGATTATTTAATTTAATGTTTTTTTATTTTTTAATATTAGATACTCTGGATACATTCAGCTATAAGATATATTGATCTTTCAAACTGCATCGTAATAGCACATCTGCTGAAGAATGAGAAAGGAATAAGAATGTAATCATTAAGGAATAAGAATAAATCTTTATAAGTCTGGTATTTTACTAATAATGGTATTTTCATTTTGCCTGAATACAGGAACTTCTTTCTTCCAAGGTAGCTTGTAAAAGTATGAATGGAATAAGGATGTGCTGCAGTATAACTGTTTTGCCTAGCTCAGGCAGAATATAGCAGTGTACATCTGAATGCTCAACATGTGGAAGAATTTTCCTCATATTTCCCTGATGAAAGAAGGTAAAAAGGAAACACAAAAAGGTAAACAAAGTATGTAAATGATGTAACTGGGGCTGTCCATACCACACAGGCAGCACTCTGATCATTGCAGCTTGGAACAGGACATTAACCAACACTGTTCTGATGTTACAACACATCTGAAGCCTGCTTCCATAGTCAAGAGAGCTGCAGCGCCTGTTCTTCCTAGCAAAGAAACCCCCAGGAGAGACAAATGCTAGTTATCGCTGTGTAGAAGCCCTTCTCTGGCCCAGCAGTTTCAGCACTATCCTAACAGAGTTCAGATTATGCTTTCCCCATGTTGAAAGGGATAGATATAACACTTGATAGCTACCTCCTCATGCTAATGCTCACACAGCCACTGCTTGTGTCTTGAAGAAGAATACAGCAAGGAACATTGCTTCCCCTCCTGCTTCAAGAATCTCAGTGCCTATACAATAGATCTGCCCACAGCTGCCTTTTCATGCTTTGCTTTACAGTTTTATATCTTTAGCTAACACACTCGTAGTATAGTATAAATATTTTGTTGTGCTTCTCCAATTGCATAATTGGAGAATAAGGTGTTAACATTTTCTATTATGCTTTTTGAGGTGTGATGGACTTGAGTCAGATCACATCTGTGCATAACTTCCCTTACATACAAACACGTTCTGCAGAACTCCAGTGTCTTGTGTGACAGCAGCTAGGGATCTTCTTTGAATGCATTTTGATGGGGACAATAAAGTGATGACTGTCATCAGCTGTCAGGTGGGGATATTTCCACAAATAAGTCCTGAGTCACCATCATTTTAAAAGTACTGCATAAGCCAAAGGAAATAATATTTTTATGAGTTGAACTTGTTTGGAAGCCTTGACTGCTGAAAAATAAATAACCAAAAAGCAGAACTGATGACAGGAGGGCACAAGGTTTTCTGGTAGGCTGGGGTCATCTATTTGCCTACAACAAACTTGTAGTTCCCTGATTATATTCAACCCTTATGTAGAACTAGATATACTAAAGAATTACAGGAAGGGCTAGTCCATGGGCAGTAACTTTTAAAATCTATGGCAGAACTGATAGTAACAGAGCTAGTTCATTCTTAAAACCAGAGATATTTTCTTGCTTTCTCCTCACAAATTGTTATCTGAACACTCAACTCCCAGGCAGTACAATATGACTAGTATTTGCATTGCTTTGCATGTTGGACCATTTTAAGTCCAAATGCTATCTAGAATGTAATCCATCATGTTCAAATAGCACTCCTTTTGCCAAATATCAGAATAATAATTTCCATGTGAAATTTACAGCCAAATTCCAGTCTTTCTTATGATAAATGTCTTTAGACCAGACTCTTAAAACGTCTTGAATGCAGAGTGATAAAAAGCCTCAATTTAAATGGGTAACCTGAAAATGAAAACATATGTACAAATTTAGGTTAGGTTTGAAAGGAAAAATAAACATTTCATAATTGGATAAGAAATAGTGTCAAAATTAAACAAATTTCTGTTTACAAAATGGTAAATTGAATCCTGTGGCAAGCTTTGATCTAGGTACTTCAATCACCCGATGCCACATGGACTGATTCTGTTCAGTCTTCACTCTCTACTAAAACAATATTTCTTATTGTTTGGACTGGAGTGACATTATAGATTAAAAATAATGCAGAGCTAATGAATCAAACAAATATAATATGCTAATTTCAGTGGACTCTAATATCTGATGTACTCTTTGCTCTTAATTTGGTCCAGAGTTCATTTCTTTGTTTTGGATGAAGAAGCTACAGTAAGTGTCTACACAGGTTGGTCTTTAAGGTGATTGGATAATCTGTCTGCTAGACTCATTAATAGTCTTTAGTTTATCCAACCTTGCACTGAACAGATATACAGTGAAGAAATGTTTTTCAAAATTTCTACCATTCTATTACATCTCACATTGTGTTTATGTGTGGATGTGTGGATCTGTATCATATCCAACAGGCAGCACTGTTTTTGCAGAATCCCTGGCTCCATCTCTGCTGGTAAGTAGAACAGATCACAGCTCTTTCTCTGGCCTTGTGGGCAAGAGACGTAGCATCATTCACTTCCATTTTCTCTGTATTTTCAAATTTAAATAAACCTGCTCAATAATTTAGAGTTGCACCTGCCCATGTACATTAAACCATGTTGTGAATTTTTGAAATCCTATGAATGTAGACTTACAAGAAAAGCCCTTGGTTTTTTTTTGTCATAAGTTCTTGCTCACACTGGGGGCTGATTCTGGTCATCTGTGAAGCACTGATGTTATGTGCAACACAATCAGAGTGTTTAGTAAAATAGTGATTCAAAAGCAGTATATTCTGGCTGGTAGCATCTGCCACAGCATAAAGGTTGGCAAAGGTGTGGGTGAAGCAGAAGTTGGCTATCATTACAAATCTTACAGAGGGTTGTAGTACATGGAGTTACATCAGGATGGCAGCCAGTCTTTAGTGGGGCTCCCCGTGGCTCCATATCAGGACCAGTTTTCTTTATTGTTTTTATAAATGACTTTGATGTATGACTAGAAGGTGTTTTGAGCAAGTTTGCTGACAGTACTAAACTGGGAGAAGGTGTAGACTCTGTCAAGGGTGAAGAAGACCTTCAGAAAGATCTAAACAAATTAGAGAGCTGGGCAATCACCAATCACATGCTGTTTTCAAGACGAAGTTCCAGGTTTTGTACTTAAGAAGGGGCAACCCTAGCTACACATACAGGCTGGTGGATGAAATGCTGGAGAGCAGGCCTACTGAAAGGGATTTGGGAGTCTTGGTTGATATCAAGTTGAATATGAGTCAACAACATGCCCAGGCAGCCAGGAAGGCCAACTGTATCTTGCAGTGCACCAAGCAAGACATCGCGAGATGTGCAAGGGTAATAATTGTCCTGCTCTACATTGCACCAGTATGGACTCACCTTGAGTACAGTGTGCTGCTTTGGGTGCCAATGAATAAAAAGGACATAAAACTGTTACTGTCCAAAAAAAAGTGTCCAAAGGAAGGCTGCAAAAATGGTGAAGGGTTTGGAGAGGAAGACCTATGAGGAGCTGCTGAATTTCCTTGGTTTGTTCAGCCCAGAGCAGAGGAGGCTGAGGAGAGGTCTCATGGTGGCCTGCAGCTCCTTGATTGTACTTGTTCATATAGGCATATCCTAACATCAGGGTAGTTTAAATTTCTGTATTACCTATGGGATAAGAGAAGCTATTTCATTTCAAGCAGATGATCTGATTTTGGACCCGGGGATGCTGAGTGGGAGAAGGCACTGTAACACTTCTCAGGCTGCAACAAACGCTGATAATTCCATACATTATCTTGAAAGTTTCCAACTGTCACCTTATTACCTTTCCCCTTCAGCGCTCATAGATGATAATTACTTACTTGGAACACTTTCAAATAAATCATATACAATATCTAACTGTGTCTTATCCGGGATACTATAACATTTCATTGGAGAAGTGTGAAAGATTGTCAGCTAACATGGAAAAAATTCTGCAGATAGGTGAGTTCATATACATATTTAAGATGAGCTTTAAGTTACACATGTCCAAACTGCGTAGAACATTTTGTGTGGTGCACAAAACACAGTAGATTTTGGGTATATATTTGAATTTCATACAGATGTTTTTAATATGAGCTACCTGATATTATTAAGTTATAAAATATGTCCCTAATTAGTGGTAAAATGTCCATTAGCTTGCATGGATTGAAGACTTCAGTTTTCTGTTTTTCCAAGTTTCCTTTCCTGAATATAAAAAGTCTTGGGAAATTTTCTTTGTTAATTTTTGGGAAGTTTGTATGCTATACAAGGAGAAGTACACCTGTCCTCCTTACAACTGAGCTATCTCAATCCAGGGCTCATTTCAATAGTTCTAGCAGAGTAAGCAGCTAATAAATAACACAAGAGCATCAAGTCTCAATATTTATTAATAACCTGGACGGTAGTATGTAGTGTGTTCTCAGCAAGTTTGTGGACTGCACTTAAGTGAGGCAAGCAGTCAATACACTGACGTGCAGAACTACTATCTATTATTTTGTCATACTACCCCTCCACTGCCATCTGTCATATGATAACAAAATGTAACAGATTATGGATGGGAAGGTTCAGTCTTTACTGCTGTACCACCAACATCCTCCTCAGACATTGTGGGCCAACATAATAATATAAGCCACAAGCCACAAGCAGCCTTTACTGTTCCTCTAGTGTGCTCAGCTGGCACATCTTTCCAGATTTTGGAGAGGTGAGCAAGGTTAGGTGGAAGAGGAAATTTCCAGGGCTCACTGAGAGCTTGCTTAGCTTTCCCCACATAAGAACATACATTAAATATACTTTATGTTGTTATGGCTGGCTTTTATGAGGAGAAATTGAAGTACTTCCTACTCTGCACAGATGTTATGCATTTTCCCTACCCATTCTCACTCATGAAACTTCAAGCTCCTGGTAGAAGATACCAGAGTGCTATAGCCACTCAAATATATATACGTATTCTATTTAATAGTGCCTTCTATGATGGAGAGACAGTATCAGTGGATTGGGGAAGGGTGACAGATGTAATCTTCCTGGACTTTGGCAAAGCCTCTGACATGGTCCTTCAGTATATCCTTCTCTCTAAATTGGAGAGCTATGGATTTGAAGGATGGACTGTTTGATGGATTAAGAATTGGCTGGCTGGACACAGCCAAAGGGTTTTGATTAATGGTTTTGTGTCAGGGTAGAGGCCGATCACAAAGTGATGTCCCTCAGGGGTCGATCTTGGGACCAGTGCTCTTCAAGATCTTAATCAGTGACACAGTCGAAGGCAATGAGTGCACTTACAGGGTGGTGATGCACTGGAACAGGTTTCCCAAGGAGGCTGTGGATGCCCCATCCCTGGAGGCATTCAAGGCCAGGCTGGATGTGGCTCTGGGCAGCCTGGTCTGGTGGTTGGTGACCCTGCACATAGCAGGGGGGTTGAAACTAGGTGGTCATTGTGGTCCTTTTCAACCCAGGCTATTCTATGATTCTATGATTCTATGATTCTGTGAATCTATTGTTTTCCCTAGCCTTGCTCTTAGAATGTGCTGAATTGTTTAAGTGAATTTTCTGGAGTATTTCCTAACTCTTGAAAAATGTCAGTCAGCTTGGTTAGACATTGGAAATATCACAAAATATCTAAAAACGAAGTTCCTTAATGGAAAGTGATGGGAAAACTTAACTATCAATGCTTATAAGAAGGTAGCCCACAGAACAGAGACATGATAGGAATTCCAGATTATTTGTGAAGAAACTTCTGCCAGATATAAACAGTGGAGTATTTTACCTGATGCCTATTTTCATACGGTCAGTAGTGATGTACAGATAGCATGCAATCTACTGAAAATGTACTGAAAATGCATGTGTTTCTGATGTATGTGAGACATTGGTGCATGTAACTGTACTTAAAGACTTAAGTAAGTTGACTTTCATCCAACAATTTAAAAGGTGTTTTAAAAATCTCCCAGAACCCACTGCTTCTGGGAGTGAATCCAGGACTTATGGAGTGAGTACCCTGGGCACACACACTGTAACTGAGACAATATACACAGATTCCTCTGCAGATGATTCATTCTGAGTACAGATAAGGCTTTGGAAGTAATGACTTAAATATTCCATTTTGACAAAAATGGTGCAAAAAACTGGGAACATGCCAGGCGTGTGCACTGTTCCGAGGTTTCAAATACAGCAGGGAAATAAAAAAGGACTATATGAGCTAGAAGTAACAAAATGCATGATACTAATATATTTTTATTCCTCAGGAGAAGTATCTTGATTAATATAAAGGGAATCCTGCAATCCATTTATGATTTTTGTGATACACTATGTCCATACTAATAACAAGGTAATACATGTAAAAGTGCTTGCAAAAATCAGTCTTTTTTAATTGTGGGATCCGGAGCTTTCCTCAGTTTTATAGCAAAGTTTCTCTGGTGCCAAATGATGAAGCATTTGGCTGCTTTACCCAGATGAACTTTGGGCCAGATTTGCTCTCTGTTTCTGGAGGAGATAGCACAGTGAGGTCTTGTTTCTACAGGAGAGGAGCTCTTAAATGTTGCGCAGTGCAAACAAGGGCAGAAGTATGTACACAAGTATTTTAACTTTCAAAAGGCTTATTTTCTATGTATTTTATGTATTCTAATGGTTCCTAGGAACCATAACTGCAAACTCAGGCAATAATAGCTCAGTTTAGAAATGAACTCTGTGCAAAGTTTTATGATTTCTGTGACATTTTATGCATTGCTTGGCATAATGTCCTGGAGATGAGTCATCTTTCAGATGGAAGCTAGAGAAGAGTAACTTACCATGTGATATAATACTTCAAATGATGCCTTCTTTATTGGACGAGGGCTGCTCTGTAAATGATGCCTCCTATTTTATTATATTGGCGCACAACATCAGAGGCAGACGTCTGTGGCACAGCAACACGGGTTGAACCTTTCTTCCAGTATTCCATTATGTTTTGTTACTGTGTGACAGATGGCAGCAGAGGGGCAGGCTGACAAAATGGCATCTGACATGGAGGTGTATACAAAGCAAAGGTGTGTCAATGAATTACTCCATGCAGAAAAAAATGGCGTCCATTGACATTCACTGATGCTTTCTGAATGTTTATGGAAACCAAATATTGAAGTGGTGAGCAGTGCGTTTCAGCAGTGGCAACAGCAACAGTGGGTTATCTCCACTGGTATGGGTTTTGACAAGTTCAGCACGCAGGCTTTTGTTCATCACTGGTAAAAATGCATACCTAATGGTGGTGATTACGTTGAAGAACAGTGTTTTGTAGCTGAGAATTTGCTCTATGAAATAGTGTTATTGTTATCCGCATAATAAATAGGAAATAAATAGGAAGCATTACTTTCAGAGTGACTTATGTAGTTTGTAACACTACTGCCATGATCAGGGATGCTAATCACTAAATCAGACACCGATTCCCTGTGGGGGGAACATCATCTCCAGAACAATTGAACATGCCTTGTCTCAGTGTTACAACCTGGAGGATGCCCTGCCTGTAATGGCTGCCTGAGGGCAACTGAAGATTTCACTTGATGGGATTTTCAGACAGTGGTCTTGTTTCCCTCCGTAGCTAAGTGACTGCAAAGAAGGTAGGGAAACATTTGGTTTAAGGGAAACATTTGGTCTCAGAAGGAGAAGAGATAATGGGAGATGAAGGAAGAGAGGAGAGCAATATGGTGGAGTTGTAGGCAGTGCCAAAGGAAAGAGCAGGAAGTGGCCTCTGAACAGGATTTACTGAGCAAACAGACTAGAATTAGGCAACAGGAAGAAAGGGCAACTGAAATGTATTGTGCAAGGCCACTTAGATGGGAAAAAAAAAACATGAACTAGAGTGAGGGCAGAGGAGAAAAAGGGATAATAGACAGATGGAGTTGACAGTATATAAAACAGGAAGGACTCTGTGACTTCATGGTCAGTGGTAAGCCTGGTTTGGCAATGATAAATCCAACAGGGAGCCAAGATGCTCGAGGAAAAGGGGTTTTTAGGGCACAGGAAGCCAGAAAAGGGACAAAGAATGGAACCACGTTGAACTGAGAGAAAATAGTTTAAGTCCTGAGGGATAAAGAAAGAGGAAATTAAATGTGACCTGGTAAAAAAAACTGTATTGAATATACTATCAATCAATGTCTATCCCATTTTATTATATAGATAATTAAAAATTAGAAAATGGCTGTCTGGGTAAAGAAATTGGGAATTAACTAGGGAGAGTGAAGAATGTGGAAGAAACTAGAGAAAAAGGATCAACAGGGCACATCAACAACAAGAGGCTAGCAGGAGCAGAACAGAGGTGATGTTGCATAGACAAAATCAGCAATACAGAATATAAAACACTTCTTTATAAATCCTGAACAAGAGCCCAGGATTCCTGAATCTTACCATTCCTCTGCAGATCCCTGGTTATCTGTGAAACCTACAAGAAGAAATCTCCATCTGTCACAAGCGTCTCAAAATTTAGGTACTGACTTCTATCTCCACCAATGCAACTCAGCTTCTGGCTATTTAATAAGACAGCTAAAATACTGAATTGAACTTATAAACCCAACAGATTCCTTTTAAATCTAATCACTCTGCTCCTGTATAAAATCATGGAACAGTTCAAACACATGGACAGGAGATATCCAATTAAAATTGGAGGAAGTTATCTGACCAAGTCACAAGTATTAATGCAGGGCAGCTAAATTTGTGTCATCAGAATAGTTTCTTGTTCTTCCCTTTAATTATATTTGAGAACTGGTGACATATTCTAGAACTTACAGGAGAACCTCTGGGCAACAAATTCTACGTAAAGTAATTTTATGTTATTATGTTATTGGATAGAATTCTTTGCCCAAATACTAATTTCTGTAATCTGTGCTATGTAAGAACATAGCCACAAAGGATGGCTGCAGACTGAATTCGATTTTTCTCTGATTATTAACAGCTGTGTATTACTACAACATACTCCAATACCTTTCCAGGAAATAGTTCTTGGATGCCTGTATTTAGAACTATTCCCTATAAATGTTGATCAGATGAATATCTGTGGTGTATGAACACTTATGCAGTTAGTGAATATTTTCTTTTTTATCTCTGCAGGTCTTTGGTTGTTGATAATTTTTAAAGGCTTTTTAGTTTGCCGAGAAGTTGAAAAATGAAATACATAAGGCAATGAATTTTTGTACTGAGACTCGAAAAAAGCTTTAGTCACAATGCTGGTTCACTTCAAGACGCCAAATCAAGTCTTAAAGTTGAGTGTATTACTAATAGGGTCTCATTGTACAGGATTTCTTCTTGCTCAAGCATTTTGTTGAGTGCAGTGCAAGTATTTTCCCTAACTAGCAGATGAGAAGATACCGAATGAAAATGAGAAATGAGTCTGAACAAGCTTGAAATCCTAGAAAATTCCTGTTACTCAAACCTTTAACTCTCTTATCTTCACACACACTTACAAAGGAAAAAAAGAAAAAAAAAAAAGAAGAAACAAAACAACAGAGTACCAGAATCACCCAGGTGAACCTTCCTGGGTTGTCTCACAAGGAAGATTTTCAGCCTGGAACATATTGCACGGGTAAATTGGCTTTGATATTTTTTTATTATGTTTTTCTTTTCTACTTCCAAGACTCATCATAAGGGAAGTACCAGGTGAAGACTGACACGTATTAGAAAGCTAGCCTTTAAAATCTAACCACAAATGAACTAATCACGACTGCATTAACAGAGGAAATCTAATTCTAATCTTATTGTTTCTTATTAAAAATGGGAATTCTGGAGTGAGTCATGCTGCAATATGACTGAATACTGGAGTTCATAACTTCCAGAATAAATCTAGTAGATTTAGTGAAAGAAAGGTGTGGGAATACAAGAAAGACTATTCAGAGCAGCGGCTCCAAAACAAGATAAACAGCATGAGAAAGCCAGGCTGAGAACCAAGGATATCTCTAAAAGAAGAGAAAAGCAAAAGGAGCAGCCTATGGCTCTGACTGGATGAGCACCTGTATGCACGGTTAAGGGGTGTTTGTGGAATACTTTGTTGACATATAAAGGCAGATGGGAAAGTGGTAAGGGAGGAGGGGAAAGTTAAAAAAGGAAACTTGTGAATGTATATAAGTTATGTGAGAACCTGTAATAAATGATTTGGATCGTTTGCATCTGAGTCTGTGTCTCATTGCCACAGAAAGGTGCAAAATGTTTATATTATGGAGCCTTTTGTGCCTCACTGGAGACTTGGAGCCAGAAAACAAAAACAAAAACAGAAATTTCTTACAGAAATTCCTTTCTGTGGTACATTCAAGTGAAATTTTAAAACTCAAAAGCTGCCTAGTAGCTTTTTGATTTTTCTGTAGAAAGTAGGACCTTCACATTATACCTTTTCAAGCCTTTGTTGATTACCTATTTCTCAAATGGTTAAAGCCGAGGCCTGAAGACGTTGTTGTTATAATCCTGCCTGCATGTCTTGCTTTAGTGTTACACTATCCATGGGCTCCGGTATGAAAGCCCAGGTTTTCAAAGAAAGGAATGATTGATAACCCAAACATCCCTGAGCCCTCGGCCTGGATCTGCAATCCTCATTAGAATGATAGGATACGTTATAGCAAAGCACTTCATTACGACATGGTGTTACTGGAAAACATCAGTAAATTCTGTCCATGGAAGAACTGACTGGGAGTGAGACAGTGTGAGAGAGTTTCACGCAAGGTAATGCAGAAACTACATGAAGTTATGCTCTATAAAGTAAAAGACAAGTGTAGGGAGAACTTTGTTGGTATCTGTCACTCATCACTTGGTAATTTTAAAAGTAAACTCTAATGTGCTGCTGCAGTTACATCCTGAGTTATTTTAAAGATCATGTCACTATGCAGGTCTTGTGCATATACAGTGCTGGAAGTAAAAATTCAAGGTTTACTTAGAAAATTCATCTCTGTGTTCAATCAGAGTTAAACTCAAAGTGAACTGACACTGGCTTTTGAAAACATACTTTGAATTTTTGATAGTATCTTCCTTCTTCAAAGCGTTTTACAAACTATTCTGCTTTCAGAGATGACAAACTAGTAAGATCCAGCCAGCTCTGCATTAGAAAAGAGCGAGCAACTATCAGGGAGTGACTAGAAGCTCAACTGTGCATGTAGAACGAATTTAACCTCAATCAACAAGGGCATGCAGGTTTTTTGTTATGAAGTAAATTAAGATATGAATCTCTTGGCCTGTCGAAGATGCTTTTCAGTAAGCTCAATAAATTATCATTGTGAATTTTGCTGGTTTTCTTTTAGACCATGAGGGTCTGGCGTATGTATTGCAGGATTTACTCTATCAAAACTTACTAAACAGCTGAAAAATTGGACTCAGTGCCTCCCCTAGCCAAAACCAACCAGCTGCACTGCTTATCTTGATTACATCACTGTAAGTGATATTCACAGAAGTAGCAACAAAGCCCAAAATAAGCCACGGAATGAATATATTGTTTGGTACACTTGGATAAGCATATGGATTTAGTATAATACGGAGATTAACCTGAGGTTGAATGAAGTGGTAAGCTTCTACAGTTGTTTAATTTAAAATGTGTTCTTCCTGTCACTGAGTTTCTCACTTGCAGCAACAGTACACACCTTTCCTTGTTGCTTCTTGAAATAAACTCCTTTCTATTTCAAAGTTTCCATTTCAACACATTTTACCATTCTCTTCTCAGTATGGCTTTTGCTACTGAGCTTTTTTTCCCCAATTTTCTAGCAACATTATTTGCTTGTCTCAGTCATACACAACTTGAACTATAATAAGAAATCGTAATGAAAAATGTAATGAAAAAAACCGCACTGTTGCTTATTGTTGTAGATTTGGAAAATTATATTAAAGCTCCTTTTGATTGTGTTTTGTGTGACTATGTTTGGATCTTATTTGGTTGGAAAATGTTAATATTCTTCGCCCTTAGTGAATTTACAACTCCTTGTGAGCAAATCTAGAGCTTACATAATTTATTACTGTTGTGATTACTGTTGTTTTTGAATAAGTTATTGTTGTATGAGAATGTAAAAGGGGCAAGACGGACTGGGAAAAAGTAATAACATTTATGAAAAAAAAAGAAAAAAGATTTGAGGGCTTTTCTTCTTAGATGTTTCTTTTCAGTTTAAAATTAATGTGAAACAAAGAATATTAGGTATCATAAGTCGAGGAGATGGGTCTGACCTTGAGTCAACTCAGGAAAATATTTAGCAAGCCTTTGTGACTCCTATCTACAGCTGTAAAAATATTCAGAGATATTTATCAAATTATTTAGTAATGCATTCCAACTGTACTGCAAGGCAGTGTCAAACAGCATTCCAAGCACAAAAATGCTGTTTTTTCACTGGGGCTTCAGAGCATTATATCGCTGTCTCTTTTAAAACAGAACAGGTTTGACTTTCAGGTGTACTTATCCCAAAATACCAGCGTGTTAAATTGTCTTTTGGACTGAGTGGCCAAAGTGAATGGTGAAAGGCAAAAGAGCTGGAAGTACTGCAGAGCTTCTCTTAACTCCCTCAGTCTTGAATTTTCAGGTGAGACTGTAGCCTCGCTCTTCCTTCTCCCTTTCTGTTCTCTCTGACCCTGTCCTCCATCTTCCTTATGACTGTGAATATGAATCTCCACATTGTTTTTTAAGACTATCTGGGGACATTGCGATGTAGTAATATAAAAAATGACAAAGTGAGAAGTGATGTCTACAGAAGATTACATGTATAGTTCACAAGGACACAGTGCTCTTATATAAACTAGAAGTTAATAAAGTCAGTGGGCTGAATACAACTGTATTTGTAAAAGTATCACAGGATATAGACTGAAAACTTCTTTTTGTTCCAGTTGTAAAACTGGCTGTCTTTATCAAAATTCTTCCTAAAACTATGCCAGAATGTCAATGCAACTAACATTTAATAGACAAAAGAGAATGCTTGTATACACACATACAACACTTCTGAATCCTGCCTGTACCCCAAAACAGTGGGACTACAGGAAAAAAACAAAATCATTTACAGCCTACGTTTAGAAAGCTTATGCCAATAAGCACTTCAGAAGCCTGTTACCCAGTATATGGTATCATGTTATCCAGAAGAAATTAAAACCAGGCAACATCACATTTTCAAAAGTTTTACAGATGGAACTGGGAGAGCAGTTCTTGCTGAAAGCACCCTTAGGTGCAGTGTGCCTTTGCTCATCTTGGGTCTTCCTTACATGTCTGAGTCCTCTCAGGACATGGCCTAATTAAACACACAGCACTGCAAATAAACCTGGAAACTGCTGCTAGAAAATAGAATGGAACTGAGATAGATGTTACTGATCAAACACTATAATAAATCATGGAGAAGGAACTTGAGCTTTTAGACTTTGCCTTTACAAGAATTAAAAATAATAATAATTATAATGAAGTGATTTGCAGAGGATGAGTGCTGTAGCTATTGGCTTTCAAATGTGACTAGATAAAGCAGGCTGTGTCTGAATATCACGCTGTTTTGCTATCCCTGCAGACAGTACGTGCCACCTGCTGTTAGCGCATCCCGATGCTATGCTCAAATCAACACAAATCGCTCAACCCTACCCAATGGATAGGTATTGATTACCACAATCACTGATGGTAATTAAATGGTGTCTTTTCTTCCTTTGTTTTCTCATCAGTCTAATACTTTATCATTTTTAATAGTTGTATCAACTGCAGGAACGCCATCAATCTTCAAGGTTACCCCTCCCCTTTCTGTAACTGCAGACGAGTAGACTGCTAACCTACAGTTTTGCCTTTAAAGAGTTTCTGGGATTTTTAGAGGCGTGCAAACATCGCTCAGCTCCATTTTAGGAGTCGAAGAAGAGAAGTACAGGAGCGCCTCGCACTTGGCCAGCATCCCTTAGCAGGCATGGGAACGGGCTTGTGGAACTCAGGTGCCTCTCCCACCTGACAGCTCCGACTGACTGACTGCCTTTCGTTTGAGGAGAAAACGTGTCGCAGTAGCGACAGCGGGAGGGAGCGACGAGGGGAGCAGCTCATAGCAGAGCACGGGCTCCCCGGACAGGGGCAGCCTCTCAGAGCGGGCAT
The DNA here is from genome assembly GCA_035772895.1 of Perdix hodgsoniae. NCBI lineage: Eukaryota > Metazoa > Chordata > Aves > Galliformes > Phasianidae > Perdix > Perdix hodgsoniae. Next base: position 5,797,082 of record JAPSGF010000041.1, read on the forward strand.
CCACTGAGGCGGAACCCCGCACGCGGGGCGGCTGTTTCCCAGCCGGCGGGAAAGCTGAGGAAGAAGCAATGCGAGACCGCAGCAGGTGGCTGGGAGCGGGGCGTGCGGAGCCGCTGTGCCGCCGCGGCTGCGAGCTCTGCCCTGGGCATCCGTGTGGCTGCTCCTGCTCCGTGAACTGCTGTGCGGATAAAAGCATAAACCAAAGCCTAAAATATCGGTGTTGGCAGCGTCACGGGACGCGACTGTTTATGAGTTATGGCAAGTTTTTCTTGTCATTATGAAAGCTTTTTTGGAGACGTCTTCCCAAACGCTTTGGTGGATGGGGTAGTGGAACAACGCAGTCCTTTTTTGAGGAAGCAATTTGAGTTTCCTTCGTGAATCCTTTCTTGCACTGTGAGTCCTTCGTAGAGGACTTTGTTCTGTAGATTTTAATGTCGGTTGTTGTCTGTGCTCTGAAGGTGCCAGAGTTCTTCATAGCGCAGCGTGTTGTAGGATACTGACAGTGAAAGAAAACAGCTTGGAGATAACGTTATAAGAAAAAAGCTCATTTGCAGATGGGCTCTGTGTTGGCTTTCCTCAGCAATGCTGACGCCCCTCTGTCATGGGGAGCTTTTAATTTTCCTTCTTTGTCAGATGATTTCCAGATGTAGGCCTCTTGCTTCCAAATGAGCTTTCAGCATGCGAACCTTGGAGTTGGCAAGCAGCCTTTGTGAACTGTAGGCTCTGGCAGGGTGCTTTCTTGAGGGATCCGGGTCTGCAGTCTGCGTTTTCCACAGCCACACACTGAGATGTGTTTCAAAGCCAAATAAAAAAAAAAAATACATCCTTGCGTTAAATAAATAAATAAGTAGATAAATAAATAAATAAATGCAAGGAAGAAACATAGCCACAAGAATTAATGTAATGAAAATTGGGAATTAATGTAATGAAACTTGGGGATTGCTAAGTGATGATGCTGTAGCCAAAGTTTTCTGCCAATGTGCAGTTTGTTATAAGCTTTAGATTTAAACTGGCTTTAGAAGATTGTTGGAGAGTTAAAGGATGTTCTCTGCACTTAGAGATTGTCGTAGAAGGGTGACATTTGAGACCTTATGCCTGATGAAGGATCTTCTTGTGAGGAGTGTTATAGCAGCTCGCTAATCCTGTGTGGGAACAACAGAGACAAAGATCTGTACTATGTGGATTTCAGGATGGGGAGAGATGCTGAACTGCCTGAGTACATCCTGTTAAATTGTAAAACAAATGAGATCAGAATCCTGATTATTTAGGTTCTGTTTTTCTATATCTGATATATCATATTTACCACGTAGAGCCTAGGGGAAATATTTCTGTGGTTTCATGGATTTCAGAGTATGAGACACAACTGCAATTTTGATGACAACAGTTAAAAAGAGTAACTTCTGAGTGTCTTAGTTCTGGATTTACAGTTGCTAGCTGAACTTTTCTTCATTATAACAATGTGTTTTGAATAAGTAGCTGAAACTTGTTCTGCCTTCTAAATATATCAGTTTCAGTGAGTTAGAAGGTAGAATCAGAAATTTCATTTCATGTCTGATTTGAAGTGAACTGCTCACTCAGATCCTTCTGCTTGATTCTATTTCTCCTGGGTCAGCTAGTGTGAATAATGTGTACAAGATGACATATTAGAGATGACAACTTACAAGGTTTTGCAGTGAGGATCATAGCTGGCTGCTTTAACATTTGTAACCTTGCTTTAGTATTGTCTCTGTGTTAAACTGTACTGTAGAAATAGGAATTGTTAATTGTCTTCATGTTTTTCTTTAGACTCCTTCTAGTAACTGGTGAGCTTCTTGTTTGGAAAGAAATACATTTTCTTTTAATTTGTTGAGCCTATTTTATAGCATTTTGAATAAGTAATTTGGTTTTTGGTGATAAAGATGTAGCATTTGTTTTATGCTGCACTGAGTTATTCTACAAAATACACAATACAAAAATTCTGCACACATAGCTGCTGTTCTAGAAGTGCCTAATATCTCGATTTCTTTTGGATTCCTACGTGAAACTAGTTTTTGTTTGTTTTCAAAAAGGGAAAGCTTTTTTCTTAAAGAAATGTTAAGACTTACATTTTATTTTTTGTATCAGTTTGGGTTTGGTAAAATATTGGAAATACAATGGAAATGCATTACTGAAAATGGGGCATGAGAACATCATGTCTGGAAGTGTGAAATGATCTTTAGAAACTGGTTTCTTCACTAACCGTGTGCTTCACACTCGGTTAATTTGTTAATGAGTATATGAACGAATAAATAACATTCTAGTTGAGGGAAAACAATTTGTGCTGAATGTAGTTGGAAGACAAGGGAATTACCAGCAATATTTTATTTGTTAGTATTAGCTAAAAGCCTTGGAAAAGGGGAAACATAACCCCCATTTTCAAGAAAAGAAAAAAAGAAGACCCCAGGGAACTACAGGTCAGTCTGTCTCACCTCCGTGCATGGCAAGATCATGAAGCATATTTTCCTTAAATATGGGCCCCATTAAAATTAGGCCCCACTAAGGCACGTGGAAAATAAAGATGAGGTGATTGGTGGTAACCAACATGGCTTCACCAAGGGCAAGTCATGCTTGACAAACTTGGTGGCTTTTTATGATGGAGTTACAGTATCAGTGGATAAAGGAAGAGCAACTGACATCACCTACTTGGACTTCTGCAAAGCATTTGATACTGTCCCACATGATATCCTGATCACCAAATTGGAGGAAGATGGATTTGATGGATGGACCACTCACAAGATAAGGAATTGGCTGGATGGTTGCACTCAGAGCTGCAGGGATGGTTGCACTCAGAGCTGCAGTCAATAGCTCGATGTCCAAGTGAACATTATTGATGAGTGGTGGTCCTTAGGTATCAGTGCTTGTTATCACTGTTGTTTAACTTCTTTGTCAGCAACACGAACAGTGGGATCAAGTGCACTGTCAGTAAGTTTGCAGATGACACCAAGCTGAGTGGTGCAGCTGACACTCCAGAGGGAAGGAATGCTATCCAGGGGGACCTGGAGAAATTTGAGAGGTGGGCCCATACTAACCTCATGAAGTTCAACAAGGCCAGGTGTAAGGTCCTGCACCTTGGTTGGGGCAATCCCAAACACAGATACAGGTTGGGTGGACAATGGCTTGAGAGCAGCACTGAGGAGTAGGATTTGGGGGAGCTGGTTGATGAAAGAATTACCATGAGCTGGCAATGTGCGCTTGCAGCGCAGAAAGCCAACTGCATCCTGGGTTGCCTCAAGAGAAGTGTGGCCAACAGGTGATGATTCTGCCTCTCTACCCTTCATCCAATTCTGGGGCGTGCAGCACAAGAATTACATAAAGCTCTTGGAGCGGTTCCAGAGGAGGGCCACAAAGACAACCAGAGGGCACAAGCACCTCTCCTTCAAGGACAGACTGAGACAGTTGGGGCTCTTCAGCCTAGAAAAGAGCTCTGGAGGGAGGCTTCCAGAACCTGAAGGAGGCTTATAGGAAAGCTGGGGGAGAGGGGGGAATTTTTATAAGGGCATGTAGCAACAGGATGAGGGGAAACAGTTTTAAACTAGAAGAAGGTAGATTTATACTAGATCTTAGAAATTCTTTACTGTGAGTGAGCAGGTTGCCCAGTGAGGTTGTGGATGTTCTCTCCCTGGAAGCATTCAAGGCCAGGCTGGATGGGGCTTTTAGTTTAGTTGGAGGTGTCCCTGCCTATAGCAGGGTGTTGGATCTAGATGATCTTAAAGGTCCCTTCCAACCCAAACCATTCTGTGATTCTGTGATACAACAGATGTTTCTGCTCCACTAGTGCCACAGCCTGCTGAATATTCTTTCTCAACCAATGAATCATTAGTTCAACATAGCTCCAAGTTCCCTAGTTCAAAGGGATTTGGGCTCCTATGTTATGCCATTACCTTGGCAATCTCCAAGTCCTCTTCCTCGGATGGCTCAGCTGCACTGCCTGGGCTGCTTGAGGAGGTTTACTCTTTTTTTGATGGGACTGAAATACACTAGATTCCATGTTTCTATTCTCTAATGGAATACGTTCTGTGATTGCAACTCCTTCTGCTTTAATTGCCTCCATAACTGTGACAGGCTGATTAGGCTGTCTGCCAATCTTTTTAAATCAAACTCCTGCCCTAATCAGGTCATTGAACAGTTGCTTTCTTAAGACCCTAATGGGTCCATATTGGATTACTTTAGAGGTTGGTCTCCGAGGTTGTGGTCATAGATGGACTCTGACCTCTCCTACACCATTCAAACACTGTGCCTGGCCCATCAGTGCTCTGTCTCCCCCAGATCTGCAGCCAATTGGGTGGCCTGTTGCATTATGGCCTCTGATGCCACCAGGGGGCCTAGTATAGATACCAAAGTACCATACTGGTGTGTTGGGGCTTGTTGTAGGATGAGATCTCTCATTCCTGCTGAAAATTTCATTGCATCCAGACTTTCAAAGGCATCCTCACAGACTGCCTCTTTCATTCCTAATTCTCTAATATAGTTTTGTAAGTCTCCCATAGTTTAAAAGTATATAATTTTTATTTGGCTACATAATTTGGAATGCAACCATCAGTCACTGAATTAATAAACAGTGGGAAACATTATCATTGAGAACAAGGAAAAGGCTGAAGTTCTCACTGCCTTCTTTACTTCTGTCTTTACTTCCTTCTTTACTCTGTCAGGTCAATTGTCAGTGTATTTGTGTGGGCCCATGTAAACTTTCAACCAAGTGTTTTGTGTAAATGGTTAAAAAGCAAAACTTCTGTTTGTGTTGATAACTCACGTTGATAACAAAGTGTGATAACTCACGTGGATCAAAGATCCCTGAAAAACACTATGAGTCTGCTCTCCTCCTGTTCACTGTTCACATCAATAAAAGCACTGCCATGTCTAATACATGAATACAAAGAAATTAAGTTTACTCATGGATTATATTCAGAGTAAATAACTTTATTTAATGGAATGGGGCTACAATGTAACTACTCAAAGTCTCTGTCGACAGCTGGGTGGACACATTTATGTCATTGTAGCATTCTTCCTAGGAACATTCTATCTACTGTTTGCATAGGTCGTTTCTTCCTTATGTAGTAAACTCAACTGTTGCGTGCAACAAGCACTGTTATTAGCAGCACATCACAAGATCTAAGTATGTAACAGCTATTGTAGACAGCAGGAAGCTGGTATATGCATGCAAGAAATAATCAGGAGCAAGCACAAGCCAAATAAAACTCATCAGTAAACACCAAGGTGCAACATAGGCCAGATTAAGTGATTCTAGATCTCAAACTATGTTCTGTAACCAACTTTATTATCCTTCTTAGATGAAGCACATCCACCTTGAATGCACTGGGACACCTACATATTAAGTCTTCTCAACTGCAAACTAACGGAAGATGCTCTTTTTCTAAGGTTTGTCTGGAAGCTGCCTCACACCTGTTTTATTCTTTCCCATTTTGTGCGGGGGAAAATGCCTTGGGAATTTCTTCCAGGGTACATCAAACTTCTGGAGAGATGAGGTGAGTTTTTGTAAAATTGACTATTTTCATAATACTACAGTGGACAACTGATGTATTACAGTCATCACAGAATTCAGAGAAAGCAACAACCATATTCCAGTATCTTGGGTTTTTTTTGTTTTGTTTTTGTTTTGTTTTCTCATCTGAATGTAAACAGAGGCAGCTGCATCATAAAAAAGAGACTGTAAAGGTCTTGAGATCAGTCCAGTGTTAGCATGCACTGGAGATACAACTAAACATATCTCTTCTCATGAGAAAAAACAAGTCTTAAACAAGTCTTATGTTCCATAATAGTGTGCTTATAATTCATCTTAAGGCAACAGAACAAACAAGCAAAAACTTGAAGAAAATGTTTTTTTTTTTTTTTTTTTTTTTAGGGTAAATTAACCACTAATGGCCACGTTCTAACTTAGATTTTTAACAGTCAGCTGTAAATGTAGTTCTACCTGCCACCTGACCCTGACTCCATCCATGTTTTATTCTAAAGAACTGCGTTTGTGATTCTCTGTTTCTTCTTCATCCTCTGGATACTGGGTAAGATCCAAAGTCAGTACTCGACTGAACATATAGTCATCATGCTGAAAAGGGAAGGATCATACAATTTAAAATGTCTGAAGTAAGCATTTTGTAAGTGACAGTCAGAGTAATGAGCTTGAGTTACCAAAGTGATCTTTTCATCAAGACAATACATGTAGTTATTTATAAACAAAAAATACTTCAAATCCAACAATACAATTTCATACACGAGTCACAGTATTAATTCCTAAGATGTAAATCAGAACTAAAACAGAATCAGCTTGCATTATTTAACAAAAATATAAGTCATAATTGTTACCTCTGGACACACCCCGATCAATGCGTCTGCTTTGGAATAAAACTCTTCCTTTAGAGAAATAACTACCATTTGGAATTGTTTACGTGCCTGCTCCCTAATGAAAATTGATACCTTTGGAATGAAGACAAATAAGTTAGTTCTGGTAGACTTAGACTGTGTTATAATTACTATAATTAAGCAATGACGAGGAAAGAACTGAACTACATTACATTCAGCAATTCATTCGTTAAAATAAGTATCTTAAGACATAAATTGTATTGTCTTATGGAAACACTTCAGATTTGCTGCTTTTTGAAAATGTATATGAAAGCTATCATTCACTCTGATGTAAAAAGCTACAGAAGAACATTACGTAAAATATTTTTCATTGGCACTAATGCAATTGGAAGGGAGGTGGAAATTCCTGAGTATGGAAAAAAATGCAAAAGGGCAGTTACTGGTTATATACAAGTTCACTGCAGATGGCAACTTTTTTTTTCCCTCAATGATCTCAAAAGTAAAACGTAAAAATATTCAGCTATAAATTGGAGACTGAAAAAAGGCAATATCCCATAATATAAATTATATAAAGAAAACCCAGAACTTTCTCAGTTAGTCTGTAGTTTTGTCTGTGTGATGGAAGTTATTTTTTTCCAATGAAAGAACAGCCATTAGTGAGTTACATCATTAACAATTCATCTTATGATACGAGTAAATTATTAAGGGTTTGCTAAAACAGATCTCAAAACTGAAAAAGCATTAAGAAAAAGATGTCTTAGTTTTAAGCATAAAAACTAGCTACCATAAAGTACTAGCAACTTAAAACATTTTCTCTCTGAAGGTTTTGGTGCTTTCTAATATCAGGCTGATAACAACTGTATCTTACAGGCTAGGAAAGAGTTATAAAAGCCCCAGGGATCAGGGAAGCATATAAGTTTTACTTGCAGATCACTGCAATGTTGCTTTTGTTCATTCTGCAATTTAAGACACTACATAGACCTACAAAGATGTTCAAGATAGTGAGATTTTATTTTAGGGAACCAATATTTTGTTACTCTTTTTCCTGCATCACACAGGCAGTTACGCTTCACTCTTGTAAATATTACAGCCTTTGTCACAGGTTGCCTGCTTTATGCTGCTTAGGTGAAAAGAGCTGCCACTTCAGTAATCCCCACCAGCCTCAGTGCAACTAGTTGTAGGAGCAGCAGACAGGAACTGGTTAACAACTGTTAATGCTCTTCTGAAAACATTTAACAGGCTAAGAATGTGCTTTTTATCTTAAGAGAAATCTGTCCAATTAGAAACATGTCTGTCCATAGCACTGTGAAGAGGAATGCTGCTTAGTGCATTCCAAGGTATATAGGTAGACAAATCATAGTGGTCCTGAAAGACTAAAGACTAGAAAACAATCCTGTTAAAAAGTGTAGATTATGGAGGTGTTTTGTGATCACTTTATTTGTAATCCTGTTTCCAATAGTGTCATTGACACTCAGAGCCTCATAACACTTTATTATTTTCATTACAGTTCCATTACATCTAATCTAGTATTGCTGAAACATAGTGGACTGTATTAAATGCAGTGTCTCAGAAGTAATGGATTATGGGTATCCCTCACAGGCTTGCATCCCAACAAATGATTAAGGAAGCCTGGTTCTGAAAAAGGCTTTCTCACAGAGCTACGAAGGGTCGGTAACCTCTGAGAAGGTTCTGATTCATTAGTTTTTACTAAGACTTGGCATCACCATTAATACTGTTAGAAATATCCCTTTCCCTTATTTTATCAAGAAAGGATTAATTCCATAGTAAAAAGTCCATAGACATGTGGAAATCTTTTCCCCCCAATAAACGACATCTACAGTTGGCAATATTTCCGTACTGTATTCCATTCTATTCTATTCTACTCTAATTTGCTTTCTAGTGACTGTTACCAACAGAAGAGAAATAAAGTCGGAGAGCAACAGGAAGCTTTTTTCATCAAACAAGAATTCTAAAATAATGGAAATAATAGCCCCTAATTGGTATTAATGGAGATGAAAATATTTAGTATGACAGTAATATAAAATACTCCAGTAATATAAAAAATTGAATTTCAACACCTAGATACACTCCCTTCTGCTTTTTACAATTAAGGGAATTTAAAGTACTTATAAATTCCAACTCAACAAACCCAACCAGCAATTCCCAGATGGCACTAGATGGTATTAGATTGCACCACACACACTCATGCTGCAAATTTTCTACAGACTTGATCTGTTTTCTCAAATTCACAGACTGAAGACTGCTTAAAAGACATTGTTAGATTTATGAATTAAAACCTAGCCTTAGTCAAACATCTCATGTATGATCATTATTTCTGTTCAAAACACAACATTATTTTCAAACAGGTAAAGACAGGGAAAGCAATCTCTCTAGCCCTACATCATCTAATGAAAAGTAGCCATCCTCCTGCAAAACATACCATTATGTATAGATTAAAAAGAGAAGGTAAGAAAGATCAACTTACTTTATCAATGTTTGTGTTATCCAGGGCAGCATCGATCTCATCTAAAATAAAAAATGGTGCAGGCCGAAAACTGTAGAAGAAAATACAGTATTTTGCATTGAAATGCAAAAATATTGATAAGTGTTCTAATTACTTTGAGTTGTACTACCAAAAAAAGATTCTGATAACTAATTACAGGTAAAGAATGAAAAATTTTTGTAAATATTAGGATACAGTACTAGCAGATTTTTAACACGTTTAAGTATGCATTCTTCCTGCCACTTATGCAGCCAAATACTTGTATAATACTGAACTATTTTACCTGTGCACAGCAAATATAAGAGCCAGAGCGGCCACAGTTTTTTCTCCTCCTGACAAACTATCCATTGGCATAAAGCGCTTCCCGGGTGCCACACAATTAAAGCCTATGCCTTCCAGATAAGGCTCCTCAGGATTCTCAGGACTAAGGAATGCCTGGAAATGCATACATCTCAATATTAATGATGAAACTTACAAAATTGTTGTGATGTGCATTTTCTAGACTTAAATATTGACTGAGCTATGTCTGAAACTAATAGCTTCACTTGTAGGATGAAGCTTCTCATTGCTTCTGAAGATTAACACTATTAAACTTCCCAGTGAATACTCCTTTTGATGAATGATAAAGGAGTCTAATCAACAAAACCATTTTGGAAATGGCTCCACATATTCTTTTTTTTTTTTTACAAACTTTCAAAAACCACAATACTACATCTGCACTGATTTAAAGCAGTTTCTGCGATAAATAGTCATGCAAATAAGATACAGTCTTTGCAGCACCTTTGTTTTTTTGGAAGTAATGCATGTTTTCCTCTTTTTCTCCACTAAAAAATGCCCTTCATTGCTATGCAGGCTGTATACATGTCAAGTATCTTGCAAAGCAACTTCTAGTTCAATGTCACTGCAAATACCTCAGATGGATTTTTTTTCATATATATGTACACAATTAGGAAATCACTGCTAGAAAAAACAATCTTGTAGCTCCTTGTATGTTGCTCATACATTCCTTGGTCATAATTATAAAAGGAAAGGCATTTATTTCTCTACAGAAAAGTAATGGAAGAAAACTGGTGGAGAAGCCAGCAGTGAATGTGTGTATGTGTACAATTTCTTAGGCAGTAGTTTCTTTTGAAGTACAAACACAGTGTGCAGATAAAGTTTTCTTATTCTGCATAGTAAAGCCTCATGGAGGCATTTTAAGCCAAGTACCAGAGAACATGACACACCTGAGCACTATTGTTTCTGCAAAGTTTCTTGTAGACCTGATCAATAACTATGGATGTATGCTCAAAGCACTGGCTAAAAAGTTCATATCTCCTTTTTTTCACCTCTTCAAATTCTTGCTTGGATATTCTGGCCTCCTTTCTGCTGGTCTCAAAAGCTATGAAAAAAATTCTAAAATTATTCCAAAATAAATCTCTAAGAAAATATACAGAAGAAATAAGTGTACTGTGTCCCACGGCAAGCATCAAGGAAAATAATACAGAAATACTTCTAACACACAGACAGCACACCATTATGAGTTTCCTCCCAGATTTTAATTGGTGGCCTCCAAAATGAGAAAGTTGCATACATTCAGTATACTGTATGCCACACTGCTCTGAAGCAACGAATCTTTTCTTTCTAATTGTTTCTCTAAGCAGCATAGCCTTAAGCAGCACAAGCATTTACTGGTTACAGACGCAGTGCTCCTTCCATTTGGCAGTATTTCAATGTCTGCAATGCTCTTTGAGGACATTGGTAATTTTACAGTAACGCTTATGTCTGAGATTCTGGACAACCTTTTAATTAAGAAAAAATAAAATGATTTTACAATTAACATCAGTACTTTGAAGAAAATATTTCACCATGTCATTTGGTCAAGAAATTACTTGTAGCCACTTCTGCGAAGTGATTCTTTGCTAATCATTTCAACTGTACTTCAATAAAATACTGCAGAGTATATGTTAATAAATCATTTTAATATAGTTAAAAAGTGAGGATAAGCACTTAAGCACAATAAATACCTTAATACCTGAAAGTAGCAAAAACCAACCCCATAAAAAGGAATTTTCATTAGGGCAACAACTTTTAAGGCCATTAAAGAAACAATAAGGAAGACTCAGTGTTACCTTCCATTGATTCTTGGAACCTGGTCCGAGCTATTTGTAATTTCTCTACTGCTCTCAGGTTTGGAACAGCTGTCTTCATTAAGATACTCTCTTTAGATTTTATTTCCTGCTGAATCTGGTTCAGATGAGCCTCTATCTCTTTATCAGACTCTAGGTCCTAAAGAAATAAACAACAACAGAGAAAAACAAAAACTTTAGATCATAACATTTGCTTTTACGCTAAGACATTTCCATGTATAAAACAAGCAGTGATGGTTTCTGGATAAGCACTCCACTCATCTGATAGTTCTGTCTAGAAACAAAACTAAAAAAAACCCAACATCTAATACGTGCTACCCAGGGTCTTAGTTCACAGAATCAATCTACTAGGTCTTAAGTATTGTTTTACAAGTCCTTTGACAATAAAAAAGTCTCTTCAGCCTAGATAGCCATCAAAAATTAAACACAGGAGCAAGCTCAGCTGTCTTCATTCCTTGATTTGTGAAGAAAATATTTCATTCTGGTTTACTGAAGACTTTTTTTTGAGACAAGTTCAAATTCTTTCTTGCCCTGTACCTAACATCAATAATTCATTTTAGCTATGAAGGTTAAAAATAAGTATTTACACATACAGATGTGCTAAGAAAACATGATTCTAATGGAATCACAGAGTTCTAAGACTCAGTTTCTGAAAACACAATGGGAAAGAAAATGATAGAGTTCCCTCCCACTGCTTACAGTAGATAATCCCTACTTTCTGGTGTTAAGTGTTACAGCCTTTTGTGATAGCACTTGAAGGCAGAAGGTAAAGAAGAAGGGAAAAAAAAAAAGTAAGAATTATATTTATAGTATTTCCATGCTCTTCATATGGTTTAGGTAAACTTTTAGTTAAATGTAACAGAAAAGATACCTGACCTATCTAAAAACTTCACATATTTGTGTCACGTACAACTGCAAAACCAAAATAAATGCACACAAACATTTCAGCTTACTGGTGTTTTTAAAATGTTCCATTTGTAAGCTAGAGTGAGGAATAAACAAATAATTTCAAGAAATGAAATATTTTGAATAAAAAAGAAACTCAATCTGTGTTTATTTTAAATGAGATTACCTTCAGTTCTTTAGGTAGGCTACTGTAGTCTATTTTAATTGCCTCTTCCCTTTCATAGATACCTGTAGTCTGAGTATCTTCTGTTTCAGTTCCTAGCTACAGGCAAAATGGACATTCCAGTTCAGATACAAAACTTGTAAATCATTTAAACAATACATTAAAAGGACACAAAGAGACAGTGGTAACAGGGTATGAGGTAAACTTTTTCCATTGCTTGACTCTCATCCAAAATTGAGCTAACAGTTAAGATCCTATAATCCTAGGAATATAAATGCATCTTTTATATGAAGACAAAAACATTTCAGTCTAAAGCTAATATGAAAGCAGCAGTAATTTATCTGAAATATATTTATAGAATAATGTGGATACTGGAAGTATACCGTTCTCTCCTGATGGGAAATAATTTACTTTTCTGTGGTAATTCATTCTTCTCTCAAAGAAAGGCTCTGAAGTGTGTAAGTCAAGGTGCATTTTTAAATCAGCTGTCTTGAGAAAAATGAACTTCAATTCTGGACACTGTGAGCCTGGATTTCAAACAGCTGCTTGTCTTTAAATGAAACACGTGCCATTCTGCTGTCATCATCAGTCCTTTTCCTACCAAGCTTCTAGAACCAAATATTTCTGTCTTTTCAGTACTATTACCTATGAATCAAATTTGTTATTCCTACTGCCAACTTCCTTAATTTTTTCTTCCTTATTCATAAACCAGTAGCTGAGCTGCCTATAAACTTGTACCTATTTAGACCTATCCTCCAATGAGAGCACTTTTCTAAAAAGTGGATTCGACAAGATTCCTTCCAACTTTGTAGGCACAAATCCTTCAAAATAAAGAACTTATTTTCTTTCACAAAAGGGGACAAAGAGTAATTTCTCCATACATATTGTTGCTGAAAGTGGGAAGATTGAGGAAAGTCGTAGTGTTCAATTCCCTAGCAGCAGGAATATTTCTATTTTAGCCTGTTTTTATGTCTGTGAATATCTACATATACTGAAGTCAAAGGGATTTTAGACCATATTTATATTAGGAGTGGGTAATTAGCCAAATATTATCTCAACCCACATATATGCTATATTTGTTTATGATTGACTTGATCCCCTGTGCCTTCTTATACACATGTATCTAGAATACTCCTTCATGCCATTTTGTACCACAGTGATTTTACATACTGAGCAGGAATACAACATAAGCACAAGCAAAAACAATTGCAAACAACATCTATGTCTTAAAAAATAAACAAAATCCTTCTTTTGGGTGGATGAGGTTTGATCATACAAAATTAATTACTTTATCATTATTATTTAAGACAACTAGACTTGTAAAGAAAAGCATATAATTAAATTCAAGCTAAGTAACGACTCCTGAATGGCCTCTATCTTTACTTTAATATAAAGTACCTCAACTTCACTGATGTCATCCAATGATCCAGACAAGAGGTGTATTTTCAAGTCCTGCACCTTGCATTCTAGAAGCATATTATGTCTTCTTAATCGTCTATCTTCCAGAGAAGCTTCTATAGCTGCAGCTTCCTTTTGTAATTTTGCAGCTTCCCTATGTACACAAAAGGCATAAAACCACTGAAGAGCAGCAGAATCAATTCCAATAATATATGTTATATAGTCATACAGCATGAAAAACCACTATTTCTGTAATCTTCATTAAAGTATAATGCAAATAGCACTCATGTTTTTCCACTCCCTTCATGCCCTGAAATCACTGAGTTTGACGTGGGAATCAAGCTTGCAAACTAAACCTCTGTTGTAATGTACTAACTCTACACTAATTATAATGCAAGTGCTAGTAGCAAGGATATAATTCCTACATATTCCAAGTTCACACTATAGCATCTTTTCCAACTGTAACAATTAATAACCATGTTCTGTTCTGCTCCGCTTAACATATATACAGATTTGATGCCTCTCAAGCTGTAATCAGGTTTTTTTTATCATTACTCCACTTGCAACAAATTATTTTGATAGCATCAAGTTATTTAATGAGGCAGAGACAAAACAGTCTTGCACTGTTAATCTTAAACACTATAAAATACCTTACTAGGCATGTAAATTAAGGGCTCATTTTGAATTCTGAAAGTTTGTGCCAATTTTTTTTTTTTTTTTTCAAACATCACAAGAACTCCTGCATAGGTTACAGCAGTAAATTGAACTGTAAACTGTCTCTAAAGCAGTCGATTTAAAAGGGTAAGGACAAAACACTGACCCTAAATTAATGTTAGTGTAAAGTGCCCAATGCTTAAAGGCATCAGAAAAAAAGCATTAAATAAACTCAGATGAAAACATGAAACAACCAGCAGACAATGTGTGCAGTAAAACACTTCAAGAAATATTCAACATCTTTTAACATGCTCCCCTGAGATCAAGCTGTAAGCTAAGATGTACTTACCAGAAATCAATACATATTCATTAGAAATCACAAGAACTAATACTAAACAGATGAACTGTATAGAACAGCAGATCTTATTACGCAACGGTCTCATTTAATATTCTCATTCAAATTACTTTCTGGAACCACGTATCAAATTAGAAACTTTTTTTAACTAATGCATACTGTAAAAGCAAGTTACCGTGCCTCCAATGATTTTTCACAGGACAACAGAACATAAGAAATTCAAACATCTCTTTGCCAGAATTCTTCTAAAGATTATTACTTGAATCATTTTTCCCAAGAGAGCAATAATTACCTATTAAGAGTTAAAAACGTTTTTCTCAACTCCTCTGCTTCACTTTGGGTTTTTATAATCTCAGATTTCTGAACACTTAATCTATCCTTAAGATGCTGCTCCTCCTCCTCCATTTCGTTCACCCTTTTCAGATGCTTTTCCTCATCCTGCATAGAAATATTAATATTTAATATTATTTTAAAATGAAAGATTGATTTAAACCTTTTAACAATAGACCTTTAACATACAAAGAGTTACATAGAGAGTTGAAGTTTAAACCTGTTAGAATACTTTCAAATGTGCTACACCATAAAGTCTGAAGAGCACTGTGAAAAAGGCCTGTATTATATCTTAGAAGATCCTGTTGTTTTTTATACATAGGCATGGTCAGCTCCAAATTTGTGACTGCACCAGACTGTAACACCATCAAACAAGGCAGGGATCCTAGAACTCCTACTATCTGTAGCCTACTCTCTTTTCCTCTGTTATTCCAGAGCCTCCAAAAAATGTTCCCATCTGCTGTACTTGTACAAAATATTTAACATCATTTCACACAACCCGACATCGTGTAAAAAGTAATGTTCAATAAAGATAAATCCTAAGGTAATCTGCTGAGAATAACAAATCTCTGCAAAGAACAAATACAAGTGGAAGGACTTTCCACAGTCAACAGGATCTTGCTGAATTAAAAAACAAATCAAAAACACTATGAAGAAAGAATCCCTACATAATATTTCAATTAAAAAATTGTATTTAGTTTTCATACTTGTTATTTTGTGCCTATTAGTATTTATGAAGCACCTTAAAAATGAATGCACGCATTATTTACTGCTTCACATAAAATCTTCTAGAGTCCCAGTTACAGTTTTATCCGTAGTCAAATGCTGTCTTTTTATATACACCAAACACAACTCTGTACATAGCGATTCCAATTTTACTAAGTTTATTTTTAGTAATTAAGTATCCTTACACAAGTTATTCTGAGTTTAAAAGAGTGACACGCACTACGTTTTTTTTTCCCATACTTACACCATAAACACTGAATTAAGCACTAGAATTACTCTAAAGAATTAATTATGTGCGACTGAATGCATTCCTTCCTTTCAGCCCCAGATATTTTCTGTATGTATATACATATTAGTTACCTTCTGCAGTTCACTAATCTCAGATTCATCTTTATTAATAGTATCCCTTAACTTGCTGACGGTTTCTGTTAGTTTCTGTAGATGCTCACGATTATATTCCAGCTGAACAGTTAGTCTTGTCTTCTGATTTTCAAACTCCAACCTAATCAAAGAACGGTATTTCAAGTCAAAACTTAGAAGCAGGCTGGCAACCATGACTTGATGTTATTAGAAGATAGATTTTCAACTTCTTTTCTCTGTCTGTCTATCTCTCTCTCTCTCTTTCCTACTAGATCACATGAACTTAGATATATTTCCATCACTGATTCCACTATACCAAATCCTATGGATATACTGGAACTTACAAAAACACAGTAGTAATTCTTCAACACATGTTATGAAAGTCCTCAAATACTTGTTGTACTGTGACATGCACTCGTCTGAGTGGAATACCAGTTGAAGGTTGTATGTGAGAAAATTAAGATGCCATTTTCCTTAGTAGTACATTTCTGTACCAGAGCGGTGCATCTTACATTCAGTCATCCTTTAAGATTCATGACCACGAGTAAGCCTTCATATCATCCTGAACTACCACTTCTCATGCGAATTTAAGAAATCTAATATTTACTTTATTTTTCTACAACAGTACAAGCAAAATAACACATTTTGTCTTCAAGTTTATTGCAAAATGTCACTGGCTGAACTATCTAATCAATCCAAAACACAGCTGCGGAACTGCTGACTATTGCAATAGTAATATAACATTTTTTGTTTTTCTTTTGTTTTTATGGTATGACAGAGTTACTCATCTACCAGTGTGCCCAATCTCATGCACTACACTGTTTTCATTTTAATTACAAATACCACCTTCTCTTATCAATCTCTTCTTGTTTTTTCACATGTTCTTGTTCATACACACGTATATTTTCAATGCCAATTTCTTCGCAGAATTCCTGGAAAACAGCATCTTCAGCCTTTGAATAAATGAAAAAGGAGCAAAGAAATGTTTATACTATTTTGCAAATCATGGAAGTAAAATGCTTAGATGATCATCTCGGGTTACAGGCTACGCTTTCAAAGGAAACAAGCTCAGTAAGGAGAAAGAATCTGTACTTGACATTTTCAAATAAGAACTTTAGCACAAATATCAAATACAAAGTTTATGGTCTGCAAAATGTAACTTCCATCTAAACTCTTCCTGCCAGCACCTGGTCATTATAAAGACAATTAAAATTATTACAGTATAAGCACCCTCCCTAATTTTGTCCATGGTTCCCACTCACCTTAATAAGAGAAATAGAAAAGACACTAATGAGCTACATTAAGCTTCTTGATGTAGCTCCGCTCATTTTAATCCTTTCAATAAATACCCATACATATTAATCAACACATCTCATTTACAACAGAGCCACAGCAAAAAAAAAAAAAAAAAAAAAAAAAGCAACAATGTCTAATGTCCTAACTATACAGTGTTTTGAATTTTCACAATACAGGGCTTTGAATTTTCCTGTTAAACTGCAGCATCACTCTTCAGCAGTCTCTACCAGACTTCCCAGTGTTTGGCAAAAGTAATGAAAAAGGGGGATTCCCAAAAGAAGTAGGAAATGATGTATGTAGGGACAGAACTGCCAGAATTCTAGTAGAACACAGTATGAAACCGCTTCTGTCACCAGATTAGGCTTTAATATTATTCACCTCATTGAATTCCTTCATTCTTTCATAGTAACAGTACTTTTGAATTTGTCAGCTGTCTGTATAAACTGTTCTGGGGATAAGTCTGAAGAGAACAGTAGGGAACCGGGTTATGAGGTGGCAAAATAGTCTACAGAAAAGGCAGTCTGGAAATCTAACCTGCTAGGTCGTATAACATCTTAGAAAACTTTTTCCATTGCTGATAAAAAGTGCAAAAGAGCAGGCTTTCATGTAGAAGTTACTAGGCAGAGAAGCATAGAATTGCTTAGGTGGGAAGGGATCAAAGATCACCAAGCTTGTAACTCCCTGCTACAGGCAGCACTGTCACTAAACAAACTGCCCAGAGCCTCACCCATGCTGACCTTGAATGCCTCCAGGGATGGGGCACCCGCAACTTCTCTGGGCAGCCTGTTCCTGTCCTGACTAGGACAGAAGGACCTACCTCATTAATCTGCTGCTGAAATTCTTCTAGTTTCAATTTTCTTTGTACTACTCCTTCCTTTATCATATCATGCTGAGACTCAGTATTTACTAGTTCACTTTCCAGCTTTGACTTTTCCTAGATAGAAGGGAAAAAAACACTAATTTTTCTGTAACTTTTCTTAACAAGGTGGTCAGCTTTCTAGAAACTAACACATTTCTGAACCAGGTTAACTATTTTTCCGGTTAAAAATACTAAATGTTATTTACCCACACACTGCTTATTTGCCTGCAATAGTAAAACTCTTAGTAAATAAGTGACATAAGCATCATTTATAAGCACAGTTTGAGTTACAGAGTTTGAAGATTACTAAATGATAGACCAAACTTCGCAGAAATTCAAATTAATTTTAGAACTAATTTAAAAAAAAAATCATTTCAATTGTTTTTTAACTAAAAAATAAATGTTTTAGTAATTCTTTAGTCGTAACTGCTATATATAAAACAAATCGAAGTAAAAAGCCTCTATAAGGAATTTGTATTTCACTGGCAATTACAGCTCAGATAAATAAAAATACAGTGATTAAGCATGAAAATTACAATGTCTTAGTACTACACCATATAGAGATTAGGAAGATGTTTCTTTTTAATAAGATCTAGTTCACTCTGTGAATATTTAAGTCGTGTCTGAGTTCCATGGCACTGAGCTTGCAACTGTTTCAGATCAGACTCCTTGCGTTTTATCTTCATTAAGTCCTAGGAAAATATTAGAGTGGAACAGAAAAAAAACATTTAAAGCAAAGCTTTACTTATTTGGAAACTCCTTGTTTTTCAAACTTCATGCTCTATTTAAGCCAGCCTCAATGAGAAAGGCCACGTTGAAGGAAAATGCTGATAACATCGGTCCTATTCAGTAGTCATTCTGCACAGATTTATTTATCAAAAGAAAGCATACACGTACAAATTCCTACTCTCTCCTCAAGCAGTCCAAGATTACTAAATGTATGGCAAATTTTATACTGACAGGTTTTGGTCTGTGCAAATATTTTCACGTGGGCAGAATGTATTGACTTTTTTGCTGAAAATGTTTGGGAACACAATACCTTTCCCTTGGAGAACTGTGTATTAACTACGTTTGACAGGTTCTCCACCTCTGTGATATGTGAACCAACCCACAAGCCAAAGACCTACAGTACCTTACGAAAAACTAGAAGAGTATAAACAACTACTCTCTCCTCTTTGCTGTTTCCAGAAGTTTTGAGACTCATCCTCCTCTCTCTCCCATGGTTAACTTAAAGTTTACTGCTTTTTGCAGTAAAGATCTTTTTAAGAGGCCTACCTTCAACTCAGTAATCAATGTATCTCTTCTTTCTTTCATTTTATTTATTTCTTTCTCATCCCAGCATCTAGCTTTAACTCTTAAATCACTAGACCCTCCAGAAATCACTCCAGATTTCAGAAATAATGTTCCATCAAGTGCCACTGTCTGCAAGTAAAAAATAATTTTTTTCTTTATACAAACCAGCCAAAATATCCTGTGAAATAGAGTACCAAAATATGGTAGTTAAGCAGGTGACAAATGCATGTTAGTTGGGACTCCGTACTTCTACCCTTTTTCAAAATATGTTAACACGAAATACAGTAAACCACAAAAAAAGCCTGCTGTTTCTTGGCACAAGTCAAATTTTGGTATTATTACAACAGATCAAAAAGGGAAATGAAATGCTATCATTTTCTTGTGTTTAGGAAATTAATGAGAGATTTGTGTACATTGCCAATGAAGACTATAGCCAGGTCAGAAAAGCAAAACAAGGAAGGTGATAATGGAGAGGAGGAAATCTAGGCAGCTGGAAAAACAAACAGCTCATCTGTAAAAAGAAAACACAAATTTTAGTAAAGAAAATGGAGTTTTGGGGGAGGTAACCTAATTTCAAGAGAACATGACTTAACACTCATCTTCAACTTCAGAGCTCTTGCAACCACCATTTTTAAAAGTTTTAGTAAGTGTGTAAAAGTACTCTACAGACAACAACAGAAATAGAGAGATGGCTGAAAAGAAAAAATGGTACGAAAGGAGAAAGAAGCTGCCTCATCCCATTTATAGTCTACATCTGCAACTGTCTAAAAAATTCTGAAAGCCCTTCTTCACAGAAAAGCTAAAAAGATGATTTTATTTTTTAATTGGATAGTTTTAAAAATGTGGATATTCCTTATTCCTCATCCTTCCTTTCACAAGTAGAGGACCATGTCAAGAAGTACGTTTGGACACTAACATAATCTTTCCTAATTTATTTCCTTTTTCCAGGAAATCATTTATATGTACCATACAGAGGAAAAGTAAGCATGTGAAATATGTGGTGGCTTATGTAGGAGGAGTTTGAACAGTAAGGTATCATTTTTGTGGTTTTCTGCAGTAGTTTATGGGATGCTCATAGAAATATTATTTAAACAGCACGAAATGCATAACACATGCAACCAAATTCATCTTCATACCTTCAGTCTCACTGGTCCATCAAATGCTATTTGTCTTGCTTCTTTAACTGTTTCACAGACCAAGCCATTCCCACTCACAAACTGAATCACTTTTTTCAATGGAGCAAACGGAGTCTGCACAACATCCACAATCATTTTAGCTCCCTTTATCTCTCTTAACCTCTCATTGATGGGTTTGACCTTTAAAGCAAATATGCACTGTTTAAAATTCATGTTGTAATAGTAAACCATATGCAAATCTCAACAGTCTGGAAACAAGACGTACAAATCAACCAAATAGGTATCAACTGCTACAAGACTAGAAACACCTGTTTTTCATGTTCTGTGTGCAATACTAGTCCTGGAATTTATGTCTCTTACTGTACTGAAGTGAACATACACTAAGACATGAGAAATAAACAAGATGAGTTTAAGAGATCTGTATGCAGTTGCACAGCAACAATCTTGGGACCGTGTAGACATACTGAGATAGCTCACATGATTGGAATGCTGCAATGGAGACACAGTCTTTTGAGGAAGGCCAGTTTGTGAATGTGAGCTGGAACCCTGTATGCGAGGAAACAGCTGCTTGGAGACGAGTGAAGAGACAGTTTTGGTAAGGACATGGAGGAGAAAAAAAAAAAAAAAAGTATGTGCTGCACTACAGTGGGTGTCTTCAAAAGAACACTTCACCATGAAGACAAAGTGGATTAAGGCTGTTATTTTCTCAAGGAAGAACAGAAGAGGGCATGAGTAATTCAGGAGGCTCCTGAAGATCACTGACAACTTCTTCAAACAAAGTGAGGGAGGAGTCTAAGAGGAGAGGAGCTTTGTTGGTGAGTATGAGGTCCAGCAAAGAGAGGTTCATTGGTGACCTGCAGATAGAAGGCTTGGCTGCAATAAGCAAGAATCAGATAGAGCAGCTCAGGAACCTGAGCGAACAGAGTAGGGCAAAAAGCAAGATCATGATGCTGGACTTCAACAAAGCATATTTTGGTCCCTTAAGGGATCTGCGTGGAAAAGTCCCAAGGGACAAGGCTCTGAACTGAAGAGTGGCCCATACCAACAAGCAGTAAGTCAAGCAAAAATGCCATGGAAGAACAAATCATTACTGATAAAAGAAAATAAAAAAATTAATTAATAAATAATAATAATGAGAAAAAGGAAGCATACACATGATGGAAGCTGGAATGGAAAATCTGGCAGGAAAAGAGGCACTGGACAAGCAAGCAGATATGTTGTTAAGGAAGGCAAGGTACAAATAGAATTGTATCTGGCAAGGGATGTCAAAAAAATGGCTGCTACTAGTACATAGATGACAAAAGTAAGAAGAGGAAAAGTGCAGCTGAATGCTGTATGGGACATGGTGACACAGGATATATCTGGACAGACCTTCAGGAATGCCACCAGAAGAGAAGGCAGGAGCAAGAAAAGATGTACTGCTATTGGAAGAAGATCAGGTCAAGCAATGCTAAAGCCATCTGGACAAACAGAAGGAATCTGGGAGCCCTGAGGGGGTGCATCCACAAATGCTGAGGGAGCTGGCTGATGTCACTGCAAGACCACTCTCAATAACCTTTCAACGGTCATGGTTACTGGGAGAAATGCCCACAGACTCAAGGAGAACAAATGTCATTCCAATCTTCCAAAAGGTGCAAGGAGGAGGACCCACAAAACTACAGGCAGATCATCTGCACCTCAGACCTGGGCAAGGTGATCAAAAAACTAATCTCGGAAACCATTTCTAAGTATATACATGAAAATGAAGTCATCAGGAATAGTCATCGCAAACCTTCGTAAACCATCGTAAACCTTGCCAGGTTTACCACATCTGACCAACCTGATAAACCTCCAAAAATAAGTGACTTGCCTGGTAGATGAGGGGACAGCAGTGGATATTGTCTGTCTAGACTTCAGTAAGGCTTCTGACACTTTCTCCCAAAAGATCCTCATAGGTAAGCTGCTGATGTGTGGGTTGGTTGAGCAGACAGTATGGTGGATTGAAAACTGTTGAACTGCCAGGCCCAGAGAGAGGTGATCAGCAGCACAAAATTCAGTTTCACGCCAGTAGCTAGCTATGTATCCCAGGAGTCAATACTGGGTCCTGTCCTTCTGAACATTTTCATTGACGATCAGGATGATGGGGAAAAGGGCACCTTCAGCAAGTTTGCAGATGGCACAGAACTTGGAGGAATGGCTGGCAGGCCAGATGGTCAGGCATCCCTCCAGATGGATCTAGGTAGGCTAGAGAGCTAGTCAGTGAAGAACTTCTTAAAATTCAACAAACGTAAGTACAAAGTCCTGTGTCTGGGGAGGAATTACCCCACGCTCCAGTACACTCCGTGGGCTGACAATCAGAAAAGCAGCCTATCAGAAAAGAACCAGAGTCCTCGTAGACAAGAAGTTGAACATACGTCAGTAATGTGCCCTTGGAGAGAGGAAGGGTGAACAGCATCTTA
The DNA here is from genome assembly GCA_035772895.1 of Perdix hodgsoniae. Taxonomy (NCBI): domain Eukaryota; kingdom Metazoa; phylum Chordata; class Aves; order Galliformes; family Phasianidae; genus Perdix; species Perdix hodgsoniae. The sequence continues at coordinate 5,819,961 of JAPSGF010000041.1, forward strand.
GGCTGAACTGGAAGCAATGTTGCCAGCAGGCTGAGGCAGGGAGGGAAGATTTAGGTTGTACGTCAGGGGGAAGTTGAGAGAGTGGCAAGGTGCTGGAACAGGCTGCCCAGAAAGGCTGTGGATGCCCTGTCCCTGGAGGCGTTCAAGGCCAAATTGGATGGGGCCCTGGACAGCCTGGTCTAGTTTTAAATCAGGAGGTTGGTGACCCTGCCTGTGGCAGGGAGGTTGGAGATTCGTGATCCTTGAGGTCCCTTCCAACCCTGGCCATTCTGTCATTCTGCAGGTGATCCTTCCCCTCTCCTCAGCACTGCTGAGGAGAAAACTGTCAAGGCCTAGGCTCTCCAGTAAAAGAAACACAAGGAGCTGCTGAACAGCGTACAACAAAGGGATGCTAAGATGTTTACAGGGACTGGAATATCTTCCCTCAGAGGAAACACTAAGACACCTGGGCTTGTTTATACTGAGAAGAGAAAGCTTGAGGAGGATCTTAATTGCATGTACATGTATCTGAAGGGAAGGTATAAAGACTACAGAATCATGTTTTATTTTTCACAGTGCCCAGCAACAAAACAAGAGGCAGTAGGCACAAACTGGAACACAGGAGGTTTCATATGAACACGAGAAAACATTTCTTTACTGTGTGGGTGACTGAACAATGAACCAGACTGCCCAGAGAGACCATGGAATCACCATCCACAAAGATTCTCAGAAATCACCTGGGCAACCTGATGTAGTTGGCCTTGCTTGAGCAGTGTGGTTGTACAAGATGACATCCAAACTTAACTGGCTTATGATACTATTTCCACAGGCATAAAACATCTAAGTATACAAGCAGAAGATAGCATGACATTTTTTGAGCTCTACAGTGGCTCTCAAATTATGTTTGTTCTCCCTTAGCACGTAAGCCTGTTTAATGAGCATGCACTAAGATTCACATTTGTATTAACTTGCTGATGACAGGAAAAGTATACTTGCCTCAAGGTAATCCAAAGCAAGGAAAGTTTCAGGTTCAGCTCGTTCTTGTTTTAGGAACTGTATGCAATCTCTTGCTGTTTTTTCAGTGGCAACAACAATAGCAGTCACATATTTGCTGAATACTTTGGTAACAGCAAGCTGATATTTCTTATGAATAGGATGGCACAAGTCAAGCAATCTTCCAAACTGAAAATAAAATATAGAGAGAAATAAAAACTTAATTACAGATATCAAGAAGTATTTCTGCATGCAAGATTTTGAAGTAGCAGAAGTAAAATGTGTTACATGTCTATAATCTGTGCTTTCCTACAATGGGTGTATGAAAGAAAAATGGAAATTTTGCAGCAATCACAGAACACTAAAGTATACTGTCAAAATCTGAATGGATTTAATTTTTATCTAAGGTGACTTATTGTCTTACTTGGAATTATTAGCAAATACTTTTAGAAGTATGATATAATGACAATAGTAAAACTTGCTAAGCATCTTTCTTTGCAGAAACTAAACTACCTAGCATATAAGACCTTTGACTGATGACATGGTCCTAAATACAAGGGATGCTCCAAAAGTAATGCCTCCTATTTTATTACATTAGCCCACAACATCAGGGCAGACACTGGAAGTAAAGGTTGAACCTTCCTATCAATATTCCATTACATTACTTGTTTCAGCAGTGATAACAGCAACATGAAAGGCAAGTCGCATCCTGGATATCTCTGCACAACTGTCATACCATGAAATGAAGACTGTCTCTATCAGCTCATTCAAGCGAATCAGATAATGGTGGTAACTATGTTGAAAACTAATTACTGTACCAGAGAATTTGTTCTATCAAATAATATTACCATGCACTTCATAGCTGTTGTAGGTTCTACAGGAGGCATTACTTTCAGAGCAAGCTATGTAATTAGAGCAGTTCACTGGAAAATGACAACAAGAAAGGCACTATTGCTTACTACTGCAGTTTTAACTGAAAAAATAAGCATCTGCATCTATTAGTAGCATGAAACCAGTTCAACCTGCTTTTCTTGTACTGAATAATTCAAATAAGACTATTTTGCCTCATATTAAGACATGACCTCCATAAGCAAAATTAATTCCATGTGCATACTAATTCTGCAGAGTGACAGCAAATCTACATCTCAGTAATCACTGATTATTTGCTGCAGATAAAAGCAGATTAAACTATCAGATATGATCAGATATCACTGTGATGCAATAAACAAATACCTACCACAAAAAATCACTTACAAACCAGAAGTATTCTTTCAAGTTTTACAAATATATTCACTTTCACTATCATTCAACAATAGCTTCCACCCATAACACGATCCTAGAACAACTTAATTTATTTGCTCTCTGTACTCCCTAGAGATTGTTTGCTCTAATTCTGAAACTTTAGATACAGATGACCTCTCTCTGAAAGACGAAGCTAGGCACTAATACATGTCCTGACCATTGTAACCGCAGTGGAATGCCATACTGTTAAGAAATAAATATGGGCAATCCAACCAAATCTTAAAAAAATAGTAATATTTCCAATCCAGCAATGCAGGAATGATAAAAACTATAATAAGCTGTGATATTCATTTTGTTAATCAGTCAAATCAATGAGAAGGCACTCACACAGCTGGACTCATACTGCTGCACGGCTATTCCAGTACTACACATGTTCACCAACTATTAAAAGTATCTTTCAACAGAAGTACAGAAACTTTAATATTTTAGATCTAGGCATTTAGAAGCAGTAAACCATTACTACTTTTTACCTATGAATTCAACTGACACTAAAATTTCTACCCAGTTCTGATTTACTGAATTATAAGAAGATGAAATGTCATGATCCTTTCATCCTGAGACTTTAATTTGGACTGTATTCAGTAAACTGGAATTAATACATCAGAGTGTAAGGAGCATCTCAAAAGCAATGCTGCTACGTTACATGCTGGTGTTTCAACTTATCCACATTTCATTTGTTTGAAGCTATTCTATTTGCAGCTCCTCAAAGGAAATTATTGAGAGCACCCTCAACATCTGATCTCCTCTAGACCAGCAAGACACAGTCCAATTCTTCTCACACAGGGTTTCAACACAAAAAGCTAGCAAGAACATATATGCAATCATGCCTTTGATTATTATTATTTAATATCTTATAAATACGGACTGAAAAACCTGTGAAGCAGAATCAGAAACCAAATTTCTTTCTCTCTTCAAAAAACAGACACCACAGTTTGAGAAGATTACGACAGAGAAGCAAAACAGAATATTTTATGGTTTTATGCTAGCGTAAGAACCACAGACATCACCTTACAAGCATTACTTTCAAAACAGTATCCCTAGGCTATACATCTCAAACAAGAATGAATGAAGACATATACACAAAATGTACCTGGAGATCACCTACGCAATTGATTCGATGTATTAAGGAGGTGGAAACAACTCCAAGTAGTAATATCAGGAATATCTTTAAAAGCGTCTATAAAATGGTTTAACTATTAAGTCATAAAACAATCTTGGTAAATATTTTGAGGTCTTAAGAAAATGCAGTATCAATATCCACAAAACAGACAGTACTTAAGAGTAATTTCAGTAAAATATGGTATATGCTAAGCAAAGACAAATCATGTGGGAACATAAAAATCCCATGTTCCTGAGTATTCTTTCTGGGATAAGTGGTCTTACACCTAACTTTCCCATTAATTTGTTCAAAATAAGCATGTTAAAAACATATTTTGAAATAGGTAGAAGAAAACAAACCCACAAACTAAATAAATCACACTCCATAAAAAGCACACAAAATCAAAATTATTTTTGGATGAAAGCAGTAGTCTGTATGCTCCCAGTTTCTAGCCGCCTTTCAGTTTCTGAAGAGGGGCACACTCTTCAGCAGGGTCTGTTGTGATAGGAAAAGGGGAAGTGATTTCAAACCCAAAGAGGGAAGATTTAGATTGTATATCAGAAAATAATTTTTTATGGTAAGAGTAGTAAAGCACTGGCACAGGTTGCCCAGAGAAATGGTGGAGGCCCCATCCCAGGAAACATTCATGGTCAGGCTGGACTGGGATCTACGCAACCTGATGTGGCTATAGGTTTCACTACAGGGGACAAGGACTAGATGACCTTATAAAGTTCATTCCAACACAAATTATTCTATCATTATATTTTGCCAAGTGCACCTAAGCTGAAAATATCATACAGGACAGTCCAATTCACTCTAGCTGCTTACTCAGGCTAAAGCAGAGATCTCAGTTAGTAATACTGAAATAAGGAACTGAAATGAGGTCACTCAATTACCACAGAATCTGGATACAGTCTTTTAAGGCTTTCAACAATCTCTGCTTTCATTTGCTGACGCTTTCCCTCATGGTAATCAATCCTGGCATTTTGTAGTTCACCAACTATTTTGTTCAATTCTTCATTCACTTCAGCTATTCGCGTTGTCGAATTCTCCATTTCCTTAGCTAGCGTTTCCTCCTTCTTTTTTTCTTCTGCCAATGACTCACTTTGAACAGAAGCAAAAACAGTAAAGCAATTTAATTTTACCATTATTCAAGCTTTCGGCTTATAAAATTAAGATCATTCTGTGGTCACGGATTATAAAAAAAATAACTGGTGAAATGCACCACCCATCCCCTCACTGTGCTAACATACACTGTTTGGTCCCCATAAACACTGCACAAACATCAGTGAATGTCAATGGGTGCAATTTATTCAGCATGAAGGAATTCCAGCTCCACACCTTTATTTCATACACACATCCACGTCAGATGCTGTTCTGTCAGCATGCCCCTTTGCTGCCATCTGTTGCTCAGCAACAAAATGTAACAGTATACTGGCAGAAGGGTTCAACGACTGTTTTCATTGTACCAACATCTGCCTCTAATGTGAGCCAACATAGTAAAATAGCAGGCACTGCTTTTGGAGCAGCCCTCATGAAACAAGTCACTTACTGAGTTGCACTCCACACCATCTTTTAAGGTTTCAAAATTAAGTTCAAGTGAGAATATATGGCTGTGTGTATATTAAAATACACTATTCTACCTGCTACCAATAAAAGCTCTGATACTGTAAAACTAAAAAAGCCTGAAAATTCTCACTCATAAGTATAATGCACATTGCACCTTTTTTTTTTTTTTGCATCATAATCACAATGGATTGGCTGCTCACTGTCCATGGCAAAACTTTTTTCAGTATGCAGACAGCATCCCTAAGCCAAAGCACATGTTACAGATGCATAGAAGAAGACGGTTGAAAGCAATCTCTGAGCATATCTACCCTTGACTTCTTGCAGAACACAGGGCTAACACAAAAGCTGGATCAAACTGCTCAATGTACAGCTTACATATTCCATTGCACAAAGAATGAAAACGACACAGGAAACAATGGGACAACTGACATAAGCTTCTAATGCACAAGGTTGATATTACCTTGTTTCTAAAGCAGCACTGCAGAACTGCTCTATACCCTCACTGAGAATTTGTCCATTAATAGCCCCAAACCCTAGCCACAGTGACATAATCTACACACCCATAAGAAAACAGAAGCAACTATAAAACTGTTTCAAAGAACAGATGAGTCATCATAATTCCTAATATACATAATTCATCATAATTCACAGCTCAAGTAACAGAAATATTAACATCACAGCAAACAAACAAACAAACAACAAAAAAAAAACCAACCACAACCCTGAAAATACATAACATAAAAGAATGAATTTTCACTTTTAAACATACATGCATTTCTTGGTATATTCTTCCAACTTTTCTACTCGTTTTTTATACTCTTCTATCTGTTCCACAGTCTGTGCAGTGGTTTCCTAGGAATCACAAACAGACTGTGTTATAAAAACAAATAAAAATACTATATTTTTTTCTCAACAAGACACAAAGCTCTTAATTCAGTTTAAGTACTAAAACATTACCTATTCTTCCTTTTACATATCACATGCTGAAGAAACAGTATCTTTCTCATCAGTAGAAAAGGTGCACCACGAATAACAAAATAATTTCACCTTACAAAGGACATCACCGTATTTTTTGTGTTCAGCAACAGTTCAGAGAAAGCCTCGTATCAAATGAAACAATTTTAAACACAGTGTCAGTGAATTCCAGCTTTTAAAGCAAAAAAGATTCTTCTCTTTTCAAAAGGTTAATAAAAGCTTTATCCTAAAAACAACACATGAAGTTGACATGGAAATTCCTACCTAAAATCACTGTATTAGCATAACCAAACCAGCAACAAAATCAGTCTTTTCAGCTATCTAAACCGAATGAAAATCCATAAACTACAGCAAGTAAACACAAAGTTACTTAAATATTAAGTCATACCTTCTGAAATCCTTGAGACCTACTGTTTTCTTTCAAAATATCTTACATATCTCTACCATCTACAATTTTAAATATATTGGTCTCTTTCAATTTATTTTTTTTTTTTTTTAAGATAGATTTTCTAGAAATGCACACTAATGATCTGATATCTGTGTTTCACAGAATCACAGAACTGTAGGGACTGGAAGGGACCTCTGGAGATCATCAAGTCCAACCCCCCAGCAAAGCAGGCCCCTTACACCAGGCTGCACAGGTAGGCGTCCAGGCTGGTCATGCATATCTCCAGAGATCTGAAGGAGGTAAGTGGATTTCTGGGCAAAATACAGAAGCACTAAATTCCATCTTATTTTAGTGGAAACCTCACATACGTAACACTTAACAGCTGTTACTGAACTACAGATTAACAGTTTGAAAGGGATCTCTGGAGCTTGCCTATTTCACCAGCTGATGCAAAGGAAAGACATTCATACAAGCTTGTTTTAAGGCCTTGTCCTGACAAAATCTGAATAGTTCAGGGACAGTCTTCCTGCACACTCATTTCAGTGTTTGACTACTTCCAGTTTACTCAATTTCCCACTTTCCCAAATTCCAAACTGCACTTGATGTATCCCATTCTATCAGTATGCACCTCCAGAAAGAGACTATTTTGCTCATATCCTCCCACTAGGTAGTTGCACTAAGGTCTCCTCTTTGTTTTTTCTTCTACAGGATGAAGAACTACAGCTCAAACAACCTCTCTTAATATGCCAAGTGCTCCACCCTCAATGAGCATGGTGGCCCACCAGTGTACTTGGATGCTACCATCTTTCTTATACTGGCAGCACAAGCTTGATGCAGTCACATGCATATCTGAATGTGGAGAATGGTTATCAGCTGTCAATAGCATGGATGAGTAATGCCAACTCTTAATGGTCAGACACGCATTTTATGAAATCTCAGCATCCCTTATTTCCTTCTGAAGACTGAAATATGATTTGTGGAGTTTCAAAAGCACAAGGAGTGGAATTTTTTTTCACTTCTAGCCAGTAAATAGTTTCTTCTGGTAACCAGTCCTTCAACAAGAAATAGCAGTATCACCAACAGCAAAAAAATGTAAGGATGATTTCACACTCTCATAGTTATCAAATAAATACTCACTTTTCTCTACAAGCAAATTTATATTTAGAATTATTAGATATTAGGACTCCTAGAACTGTAAGATATGATTTGACTAATTTGAGTTTTCCAAACATAAGAGTCTCCTCCAAATCTTGACTCCACAACTAAATGGTGAAAAAAAAAATGCATGCTGCCGTGTTGGAAAAATAAATATAAGAACATCATAGTGCAAGCATTCTATCAAAAAAAAGATCATCAGTTGACCTTCTAGAAGCATGACACAAAGCAGAACAAGCTTGGAAATAATTTTTCTAAGAGAGTGTATCAAGCATAGTACCATCAGATGCAATTATGTACATCAGAAGCAAAATGACAGTAGATATCTATATTCACAGGCATTCCCTCTGAACTGCAATACCACAGCGATCACCACGATTCTCCCTCTCTCTCATTCTGGTCCTTTACTCCCCATCCAAACTATTTCAACTGCTGTAAACAAAATAAACCTCAAAATGGGATGATAGTCATACAGATAAAGAGTGCTAGGGAACCTCAGAAAGAAGAATTAAGTATACAAAACCAGGAACTTCTTTGAGTTATGTACACGTCCTGAGTAACTGTGAAATGCTAGAGTCACACTGTTGAAAGCAATCCTTAGCATGGACCCGTGCAATCATTCTCTGAAAAAAAATTAAGTCATTTTTCTAAACCTGCTGCAATATGAGAAATGCATGAGTACTTGCAATTTATCTCCTTTGCCAAGGATTTCTCTGTCACAGCATTTAACACGTTTATGTAGACATTCATACCAGAGGCAGTGGTGTAGAAAAAATACATATTTTCCTTAAAGCATAATTCTAGCTTGATACAAATACCTTAATTTCCTTTTTCTTCCTCTGATAAAGTTTCATCCTTTCTTCATCTGCTTTTTGCTCCCAACAAAGTTTACCTAGCTGCTGTGTTAGCATAGCTACTTCCCTTCTTGCTATTTCCTTCAGTTCTTTATAGCGCTCCAGCTGAATAAATAACACAAAATAAAATCACTGCACTGAAAATGAAATGACTCATGGTTTTATAGTCTCAAATAGTAATATCCTACCTTATTAAAATTAATATTATGAAAGACACTGAGTTCTGCGAGCCTTTCCATCTATTACGTTTTATTAAGGGAAGATTCAGTTCAAAGCTTACACTTAAGACCACAGGCAATAACTATTCTGACGTTTAACAATTCCTCTTTTATCAAGTTGACAGTATTCTACAGTGAGAATTAAATTTAAAACAATGTCTTCATTCAGTCCAAAATTAGTGCAAGCTTTGAACTTATCACTGAAACATAGAAATGCTGCGATAGAATGGTATCAAATATATATTTTAAGGCTAACACATGAAATGGTACTTGAAGCAAACCCACAAAGTTATGACTAATTTAAGAAATGCATTCAAGGTGCAAAATAACATTCACATGCTAAATAAGCAACTCTTCAGGTTCTCTGTTAATTGATCAGAAAACATTTTGTGGAAAAGGCAGTGGAGAAGTTAGTATTTGGGTATGGAAGAGTTTCTGGACAGTTGGTTTCAAAGGCAGATTTTCAAAATGTGAATTTACAGTAAAATAATACTGTACTCTCCTTCTAAAATTTAAAATAATACAAGTTACCTCAGTATTAGCTTCTGACCCACAGTAAACGGGATGTACAATATGAAGCCTTCCATGCATGTGTCATCTATTTCTTTTTTCTAACTGAACACATATTTCTATACTACAGCGACATGCCATTTCTCAGAATGAATCCTCTCAGCCCCAAGACCCTACGTGGTATTTTCTACTCTACCTTCCCTCACTGTACTAACTGAACTCCTATTAGAAAGGAAAACCATACAATGTAAAACAAAAAGAGGTCTCAACTTAGCTCTAGATAATTATTTATATAGCTATAACCCTAATCCACAGAGGAGAGTCCCTCCATACAACCCTTCTGAAGTTTCCATCAAATTCTTCTCTATTTCTTTTTCACTGGAAATTCATTGCTTCCTCCAGTATCTTCTTACATTATTTAGAAAATGGATCTTGAACACTGAACTGCCTATCTTTTCTGATCTTAGAATAGCACATTTATGACTTTCTGCAACTTAGATATCTTTCTTAGAACTGTTCCTCACTCAAAACTTCCAAATTTGTCATTTTCTTTCCCTTCTCCCAGAAAGGAGATGCTCCACTACCTCAAAAAGCTGAAGCATCAATTTATTTAACTGATTAAACAGTCCCCCCTCCAAAAGTTAAGTTTTTGTTTTGTTTGAACTCGACAACAAGAACAGTAGAAAATCACAGGTTACTGATGGAAAAAAAAAAAAAAAAAAAAAAGTTTCTTTGTCATCAGTGCAGATTTCAGACTTCACTAGTAAACAGTATTTTGTTTCCTGGTCACCCAATTCACCTGACGTTCTCTCAGCTCAACACGTTCTACTCTCAGCAATATCCCCTCTTCGGTCTCCTTCTCAAATTCTCTCCATGCCTCCTCAGTATCATGCAATTCTATCTCCAGTTCTCTTATATTCTGTTTTTCCTTATCACAGTATTTCTCCTTGTCCTTTAGAGATCTTTTAGACATTTCTACTTTCTTGATTTGGTAGGAAGTATTTTCCTTTGCTTTTATATAAAGGGCTTTCTGCTGAATCAGGGATGCCTGAAGAGTCCTGAAAGAACAAAAAAATAAAACAACACCTCCAAACAAACACACAAATCAGTCACCAACTATCAGCTGCAAGGTTACACACCAACGAGTTTTATATTTAAACATCCACTGAAAATAAAAGCTTAAGAAATGCAGCATAAAATTCTAAAATTTCACAACAAAGTAATTAAACTACTGAAAATGTTGGTAATATTGTGGGGAAGAAAATAATAATTTAAAAAAAAAAATCAATGTTCAGTTATTATTCAAGTAAAATGTTACAACCCAACTTGCATAGCATTGGGAGCTATCACCCTACTCACTTCAATAGGAAACGCCCACCTGCCAAGCAATTCCCAGGGCAGACTATGCTGTAACTCAACTATCAGAGAACTTGACTGGAAAACCTACTTCATTTCTCTTTCTATGTGTTGTTGGTCTCTGTTCAGTACACCAAGCACCTTTTTCTTTGCTCTAAAGGCATCTTCTGCTGTAGAAAGGGTATCTTTCTTGATCCTAGCCTCCATATTCTTTTCATCCAAGCTCTCTTTCAGAGATTCAATGCTTTTTTCATTGTGATAGAGCTGGAAAAGTTGAAGCTGTATTCTGCTTGCATTCAGTTCTCTGACAAGCATTTGGTAATGCTCTGCCTGCCAATATTAAAATTTCATTTTTAGCTTAAGAAAGGATTTTTACATCACTATCAGTCCAATCTGAAGTCCAAATTGATGTAAGCTGATGTACCAGTAAAATGCACTATCAAAACTCGGATATCTAAGTCAACCCTTCCGTAATAATACAGGCTATTCCACTCCTCGATTTATTTAGTTTTTATAATAATATATTTAAAATAACTTAGAGATGTGTATTTTATAGTATATTGAAAAAATACTAGATGAAAAAATGGTATTTTTTTTCCTAGAAACTAAGTTCACAGAAGACGTAAAAATACACACACAAAAGTAGTAACTCTGAGTTACCTCTTCTTTCTCTATCTTTGCTTGCTTGCGTTCTGCTGCAATATTTTTTTTCTTGTTATAATTGAATTGTGCATCCTCTTCTGCTTGCTGCATTTTTTTCTTTTTTTTTTCATATTCCTCAGCATATTGGCATGAGTTACTGATTTGTTCAAAGAGTTGAGTTCTTTCCTTTGGCTTCTTCATTGCAATTGACTCTACCGTTCCCTAACAAAAAATCGCAAAAAAAATTACTGAAAACATATATAGATTCAAAGGCAAGGAAAGGACTATAATCTAGCCAACTAAGCAAGTAACATTATTTTATAATATCAAATACTACTTAAGAAATACACATTCAAATTAAATCTACTTAAACAAAAGAGTGAGCACTATCAGAAAAGTGAAATTCTATCTCATTGGCCTCTTTAAAAGAACTGGAAGACAATCGCAATGAAAAAAATTTCAAAAACAGCTACTTCAGAAGAGTAATTGCTCAAGTCAGTGTACTTGAAGATTCTGTAACTCCCAAAGCCAATGGGCTCACAAGCTTTGTCCATACATTAGTTTCAAATCTTCACTGACCTGAAGCCTTTTCAGAAAACTCTATTCAATACATTTTCTGATTTCAATCTGCTGTTATGGTGGGCAAACGCCCTCACAATACGGATCATGATCACAACAAGAATGCATACCCAAGTTTTCTATAGAAGACAAATAGTAGTACTTCCTTGGGAATTGCACAATCACGGTTCAGTAAAACGTAAGAAAGGCAGTCATCTGAAATATACTCTTGTGTGTCATAAGCACACTACATTCATGACTTGCATCATTAAATACTTCTGAAGCAATAACTCAATAGAAATTTCCATCCCTAAAAGATAGTCTTACAAATTTTCTTATTTCTTGATTTACATTATATGATGCAAATATTTTTATAACATTCTCAGAAATTAACACTGCAAACTTTTAAAAGTAAAGACTCACATCTATTTTGAAGAAGCATTCTTCCAAATAAGCCTCCTTCTTCCTAATGCAATCCTCTACACACAAGGTCTATTTTTCGCATTTCAAAGACTTAAAACTCTTTGATAAGGCCAAGATCAAGTTTAATGGCTTGAAAGCACTTTGAAACTAGCAACAAGCTTGAATATTGAATAGATAACTGTTACAGATATCAAATAATCTTGGAATCTTATTTTTTTTATGAAGTACCCTAAGCGCTCACCTGAAAAATAAGACAATTCCTAGCTTTGACAAGTATGCCTATTTTTTCAAGCTCAGATATGTAAGCAGACCGGGTAATAGATTTATCGTTGAAAATATATTCTGAACAACCATCTAAAGGAGGAAAGAAAAAAACAATCGTGATCAAAAGGCTACAACAGAAAATACATAGGTAAAATTATTCCACATTTTTTCCCCAGAGCAACTTCCTCAAAGAAAACAGACTTCAACTATTCTCTTAAACCTTGGTTAATTTTTAGCATTCCCCTTAGTAAATGTTTACTGCAATTTTTACACTTGGTATCAAGATGCTGCTGATGGACTGTAAGAAGTATTTGAAATTCAAAGTTAACTACTCTCGGTCTTCATTTTTCAAGTATCAGACCACAGAAAATACATCCAAAAGAACTTGCCACCTACCACGGATAACTCTTGAAAATGTTTTTTCTTCCCCATCTTCTTCACAGTATACTATCTTTACACTTGCTGTAGAAGAAACTGGTTTTCCAACATGTGCTCCGTGGATTAGTTCTCGAAGACTTTTAACTCGCAAATTAGCTATCTTTTCACACAGCACAAAACTAACAGCATCCATTATGTTAGATTTTCCTAGAAACAAACAAACAAGTCAGTGTTCTGACACAGAAGAAACTGGAGGAGGGATATGATTAACAATTAAAAACACAAATGCAGACACAAAAGTCTTCAATAATTCTAATTCTGTATTTAGTTGAGAAAACATATCGTGTACAATGAAGAAATACATTTCTGAAATGTATTATAGAGAAATAAATATTAGAGAAATCAACTGATAAATCACTATCTTCCATCAGAGAAACAATGGCAGCTCAGGATCTTTCAGAAGTCTGTGCAGCAAACATACAGAAAAGAAACAAAATGAAAGCAGCAGTTGGAAAAAAAATAAAAAAGAAGTGATGAGAGAGACTAACAAAGCACACCCAGTGTCACAGCCCAAGCCAATCAACTTGAGTAGAAGAAGAACAGAAGGGAACAGAGTGAAATACCATCCCCTAAAACATCACTATTTTAACACACGCATTTCATTAATACCTCTAAGATATTTTTTCACATTATTTTTATGGATCATTCTAGAACCAACGTATGTGTACCCTCTACTGGTTCTGCTCTAACTGTGAAGCTATGTCTGAGGCTGTTTGGTGGTAATACTGCTATTTTTCTAAGTGTGTGAAAGCATTCAAGATATTATGCAACCTGACCCAAACAGCTTTCCTTGATTTCTTTTCTTAATGTCATTTATTTTTCTCATCAAATCTAGTCCAAATCTTTCCTATTCATTCCCTGCCTCTAATGAAGCCTGCTACCTTGAAGTCTGTTTTCGTAATGTGGCAAATTTTCACCCTGTTTTCCACAATGCAAACAGCACAAGTTAAAGGGAATTACTAATATTGTTGCCTTTGTCACTCCACCTACTGGGGTGGGGGGAGGTGAAAGATGATCACTGACATGATAGAGCACTTCCACGACAAGAAAAGCCCACAAGTCCCTGCAAAGAGGCCCACATGAGTCTACATCCCCTATGCAAAAATCAAGCAATTCTGCTCCTCAGGGGACAAGCTGCTGCCATTCCAGTCCATTCAGTGCCAGCTGTTGCAGCCCTATACTGGGCCTACACTTGAATGCACTCGCTGTTATGGCTTTTTCCTCATCAGGCTTGAAGAGACCTGACAAAGAGCCCAGAACCAAGACTGGAAAAAAGCCTGGGAAACAGGACAAGGGCAACAGATACCTCCATCATGGCAACTGTGGAGGACACCTATGGCCACCAAACGCCCCTGAGCCTTTCCCAGCCTCCTACCTGATCCATTGGGCCCGATTATGCAGCTGAACCTCATGAAGGGGCCGATCAGCTGCTCCCCACGCCAGGACTTGAAGTCCTTCACCATCAGCAGCTTCAGGTAGCCCATACCTGAGGCTGTGGGTACGGAGGCCATTCCCCCTTCAAACTCACACAAAATTCAAACCACCGAGTTTTGTTTTTTTTTTCTAATGTCTGTCTTCTGGGAAGGGACAAAGAAAGCTCTCGGCGTACGCGGCTGGGGCAGCACAGCACCCAAACGAGCACAGCACCACCCGGCCCAACCTCGCCCCTCAGCAGCCGACGCACAACGCCGCCGCTCGCCTCGTGCTCGCGGCCGCGCGGCCTCGCCTGATTGGCCAGCGAGCGCCGAGGGGTGAGGGGGGGGAGGGGGCGGCAGCTCGTCGCCCCGGCGACCCGGCGTGTTGTGCCCTAGTGGCGATTGCGGCCGCTCGCGCTTCTTGCCGGCGCTATGAGCGGGCTGAGCGCGCGGCGGGACTTGCAGGAGGCGGCTGCTCTGGAGCGGCGGCGGCAGCGCGAGCTGCAGCGGCAGGGTCGTATCTTTAACGCGCGACTTCGGACCATCGGGGTGAGGGCGCGGGCGAAGTCTGCTCGCGGGTCGGGGCGCGGCTGCCCGGAGCTGTGGGGCCGGCAGCCCGCTTAGGGTCTGACTGAGTCTGGCTCCGGGGAGGGGAGGGGCAGCGAACTCCCGGAGGCTCTCTGTGGAGGGCTGACACGTTTTGCGAAGGTTGCTGGTGGGAGTGGGGTGCGGTGCTCTCTAGCTGCGCTCCAGTAGGAGTCTTTGACTTTGTCATCAGTCTGGCTGTCAGGAAATCAAACAGCTATGAGGAGTCCCTACAGGGAGTTACGGTAGTTAATTTTCCCTTCATGCGTCCAGATGAATGCATGGAAGGAAAAGCGTCGAGGAATAAGCTTAGATTTTGCTGCTGAGTTGCTTTTGAGGGCAGTACGTAGCAATTTTGATTGCAATACATGCCTAGAATCAAAGCTAGAAGCGGTGGAAACAAGCCCAGTGTGTTCACATCATCGTGCAGGTAGGGTTGCAGCAGGTGACGGTCTGATCTAAGTAATCTCAGGTAATGGAGCATCTCATATGGCAGCAGTAGGATATGTTTACCTGGTCTGTGGCAGCCCCTTGGAATTGCTCTTGTGACCTGTGTGCAGCAGTCAGTGACATGGTAAAGTAACAGGCTGGTACAGCATCCTGAAGCATGGGGCCAGTGGTACAGTTAAATGATAGGAGCTGATAATGTGTTTTAACAAAGTTGGATGGGCACAGTAAGATAGTTCGACTTTCTTTGCCAGGAAGCAGAGGTTCTCTGTAGGATGGCTTTTCTTGAGCCTTAAAAATTAAATGTAAAATGCCCTTTCTCGCTTAGGGAAGATTGTTGGACCCCAGGATACTTTACTGAGCAATACTGATTTGTACCATCTGGAGATCTTACCAAAATACTGTTGTAGAACTATCATTGGACAGGCTTTGATTGATCCATTTACACAAGACAGACATCTAAAGTGAAAGTGAGTCCATTGGAAGAATTCTGTAAATATTTTGATGAACATCATTTAATAATACTGTATTCGTTGGTAGAGCAAGAAGTGCTTACGGAAGGGACTATTTTTTGTGGTTTGTAATTAAGCCAAGTCCAAAACAGGAGTCAACAAAGCTATGCAGGTATAGAGTATATCTCTATTTCCAGTGAGGTTTTAGATTCTTTGTTTTTTCATTCTCTCACTATTTTAGCTGAATGATTGTCTGTGACTGTTCAAAGGTAAGGCAATATTTGACAGCTTCAAAACTATTTGAACGGCGGATTGAGAAGTTTTTAAAATGTTGTCTGGAAATCAGAATGGGAGCTAAGATTTTTTTTTTTTGTTCCTTGATTATTACTAGTTACTTTGGCTTCTGTATGTTTAGTTATCTAAGAAATGGGAAAACATGGTGCATCTCTTTACAGGTATAAGAATTAATCCTCGATAATTCAGTACTTTTCTGAAAGAGTTCAGAGGAGCAGTTCTAATGAAAACTGATGAAAGACTTTCCATTTACACAGGAATTATTATACATAACTACAAATTAGAAGTCAACTGCTTCAAACTTTTTATAGCAAGGAATTTATTATTTAAAACCTATTTGCATATCTCAGCCTTAAATTTGCTAATGTTCAGCTAGATGAAACATGGTTCTAGAATGAGCAAGTTAAATCTATAGTTAGCATGACTAGAAATCATGCTTGTAGGGATATGATAGGCCCGCTCATCAGGTGAAAACTGTTTGAATGGGATAGAGCTGCTAATCTATCTCTGAACGTACTATCCAGTACACTGTCTTACTTGTATTATTCCCAATAATAGTAGTTTTCATGGAAATCAATAGACATTACTTCTGGAGCAATCTACATACTAATAGCGTTGAGCTGAATTTCTCTCAACAGTGTTTCCCATAGCTATGTGAGCTTGGTTTCTCAAATGGAACCTCTGAATGAGTGGATATTTAATGCTCCTTACGCATTCTTACGGATCTTTTTTGTTTTGGGGGGAAGGGGAAGGAGTGAGGGGCAGGGGTAGCATTACGCTGGAGGATACTTTATGGTTTCACCCTTGCTTACAGTTAACAAATTTACCTCTTTGCCTAACGGGTGCATTCACATTAATGGTGTGTCTGGAAAAGTTTATTTTGGAGAGGCCTCTGCTTTCTTCCCTGGTGAGAAAGAGCACAGCCTAAAATCTGTATTTTACAATGGTTTGCTTCCCCAGAGTGGGTTGGCCTTTTTGAATGCAATGAGAATTGCATGCATGACAGAGGTAAATGCTCCATAGCTGTTGTGCTTCTCATCCTCTGGTGTGCATGTTTATAAGTGTGAGGGGCACCTGGGAGATAGTTACCCATCATGTGAGTTAAAGAAAAAAAACCAACACAGTAGGAATTTGAAAAAGAGGTCAGAAAAGCACAGGAGACATATGGAAGGGAGAAAAATGATTAAAGTTAAAAGTGAAGCAAATGGGTGACTTCCATCTCTTTGATTGTTGCAGAAATGAGGCAAAATATTTATAGATCACTGTCCCTGGAGGTGTTTGAGGGATGTGAAGATGTGGCACTGAGGGACATGTGTGGTAGGTAGACAGTTGGAATAGATAATCTTAGAGGTCTTTTCCAACATTAGTGACTCTATAATTCTAATTGGCAAAGGCTATTAAAATATTTTATCGGGCTCTTGAAGAATTGTTGGTGTTTTTTATAAGTCTTACAGAGACATCCAGTAACAGTTGGTGTGTTGTTGTTTTTACTTTGTTTGTTTGTTTTTTTTAATAGGTTGATAAAGATGCATTGGATGCCCAGGTCAAGGATAGGAAAATTCAAGAAGCAACTGAAAAAGCACGAAATGAAGAACTTGGTATATTCATAGATAGTCTCATGTTTGTATGAAGTTAAATGTAAATAGATTTGTTGTGTATTTCATTCCTCCTTCTTCTTTTCATACGCATCCAGCCTACTAGTTTTGTTTTTATTGCTCTATTTTTAATGTTTCAATAAAAAATATTTTTAAAAAAACTGTTTTGTTACTTGTATATATTAACTATATTATATATTTTTATATATGGCCAAAGATTATTCATTTTTACTCAGTGCAGGCCAGCAAACCAAAAGGTTGCGCACCCATGTATTTTGAACAGCTGTAATAATTTTCAAATGAAATCTATCTCCTTCAATATCAACTCTGTATATCTATATATTATAGGTGCATGTGCAATTAAGCTTTTGTCTAAATTCATACTTACAAACTGAATCCTTTGAGTATTCCTATTTATGTTTATACATTTGCATTGGTAGAATATGTGTTTTCCTTATTATCTGAGGTAGGGTCTCAGGGATTCGTACTGTCATGAGTAAACTAGTGTATATTTCTGAATAGATTTTAATCTTCAGTGTTATCTTTTAATAAATCTTGATAAACAGCGTTGTTAGAAACCTGAAGATATAGGATGATTTGGAAAAAAAATAATAATTCTTTCTCAAGCAGAAGTGGCAAACTTATTTTACTGCTGTCTTGTAAAATAAGCTCATGTTCTTTCTGGCTGTTCTTATACAGAATCAGTAGATAGAATATTTTACAGATTTCTGTTGCTAAAATCATAGAATGGCCTAGATTGGAAGGGTATCCAGTCCAACCGCCTTGCTATACAAGATCACGCTGCCCAAACTCCTGTCCAGGCTTACTTTGAACACTTGAAATGATAGGACATCCATAAGTACTGTGGCCAACCTGTTCCACTGTCTCACCACTCTCATCATAAAAAAAAATATTCTTCTTTATATTCAATCTAAATTTACCTTCTTTAAGTTCAAAATCATTGCCCGTTGTTCCATCACTGCAGACCTTAGTAAAAAGTCTATTTCTTGTTAGTCTCTTTTGTATATTGGAAGGTTGCAATAAGGTCTTCCAGCAGCCTTTTCTTCTCCAGACTAAAGAAACACAGTTCCCTCAGCCTTTGCTCATAGGTTGAGGTACTCCAGCCCTCTTTTATTGGGCCCTCATCTGAACTCATTTCAACAGCTGCTTGTGCTGGGCGCCCCAGAATGAGTTACATGAGACCCCACCCTTTACTGTGAGCAGAGGAGGTGGGTATAATTGCCTCACTCAAGCTGCTTATTGCACTTCTTATGAGGCCAGGATATGACTGACATTTTAGACTGCAAGAGCACATTACCAGCACATGTCCGGTTTTCGTCAAGCAATATCCCCAAGTACTTCTCAGCAGAGTTCCAGATCAAATGTAGAACTCATACTTCTTGAACTAGATGCACAAGAGCCTGCTTCTCAAGCCTGTCAAGGTTTCTCTGCATGGCATCCCTTCCTACCAGTGCATCAGCATTGCTGCTCAGCTTGGAGTATCATCTGCAGACTTGCATGTGTCGAAAACAACAGGGCTGTAATTGAGAGGTGTTACTGAGTCAGAACACATAGCCACAAAAATATTTTAGCCATGTCCACTCATCTCAAAACTCTTGATGACCCTTGGTGGTTGGAAAGCTTTTTCGTGGTATCATTTCTAAAGGTCCCACAGACTGGGCACTCCACACGTTTCAAAAACAGTTCAACTGCAATTGACAGCTTCCACGCTTCCTTCCATTTCTTTCTTCCTCCACTGTTGGTTTTGATTATCCTTGTGGAATACCTGTCAGACTTGGACTCTGAAACTGCCAGAGGTCTGGCATCAAAGGGAATTTTATTTCATTGTGAATTATATTTGAATAGCCATCATGTATGCATTTTTTTTAACATTTGAATAGATTATTCAGCATTTTTATTAAATAGATAAGAGCTATTAAGCTCTTCAAAAGCCGTTGGTGGCAGCCAGTTCTTTTAGTACTGTGCCTAGAAAAATTATTGAAACTGTGAAATAACTATGAGGTTGCTCAAAAAGTAATGCCTCCTATTTTAATATGTCGGTCCATGACATCAGAAGCAAATGTTGGTGTGATGGCAGTAGAGGCTGAACCTTCCCGGCAATATTCTTATACATATTGTTGCCATACAACAGGTGTCAGCAGAAGGGCTGTCTGAGAAAATGGCATCTGGCCTGGATGTGCAAAGGTGTGTCATTGAATAACTTCATGCAGGGAAAATGGCACCCAGTGACATTCATTGATGCTTACTGGATGTTGATGGAGACCAAACAATGGACATCAGCACATGGATGGTCCGTTTCAGCAGTGGTAACAATGGGTCACCTCTGCTGGTACAGATTTTTATGAGCACAGCATGCAGGTTCTTGTTCATTACTGATTAAAATGGTGGTGACTGTGTGGAGAAATAGTGTTTTATAGCTGAGAATGTGCTGTGTTAAATAGTGTTATTGTGCTCTTTTTATCTGTTGTAGTTTCCATGGAAACAAGCAGAAGGCATTACTTATGGAGCAACCTATGTATCTACATGCCTTAAACAGAATTCTTTATTGTAGGTGTTTCTTAATAAGGAACTTATTGTATTTTAGTCATAAAGTTAAATTGGAAGTAAATATGAAGAATTAGTAAACAATACACTTCATCTGTTAAAGTAAGCTTTCATCAAATGAAATTTATTAGTACTAGAGGTATTTACTATTTTATTGTTTTCACATGCTTATATATAATTTCATATTAATAAGAAAATTAATTCCTAGAAACATTAAAGTATTCTATAAATAAATATTACTAGCATTAGAGTGTTTTGCAGAATGACCCTTTGTAGATCAAATAGTCATTCCTAAGGTGTTGACGCTGGAATACAATACCTATATTCCTATTTATTCCTTTTGAAAATGTCATTTTCCATCTTGATTTGTATACTCTTCTAAGAATTATATGTTCATTGTGCTCATTTTACTCTAGCTAATGAAATGAAGCAAAACGACAAGATGATGTGTATGTTAGAAGAACGACAGAAATGCAACATCAGAAACATGAACAAGGCTGTCAGTGACTTTCGGAAGAATTTTCAGCAGCCAGAAACAAGGCGTGAATTTGATCTATCTGATCCCCAGGCTCTAAAGAAGGATAGACCTGCTCGGCTTTCAGACAGTGATCCTCGATGCACTGTATCTGGCTTGCAGAAGTTTATGGGTGAAGACTTAAACTATGCTCAGAGGACAAAATTTCAAAAGGAGCAGTTAAGAGAGTGGTCTCTTCAGCAACAGAGAGATTACAAGAATGCATTAGCTGATAAAAAATTTTTAGGTAACAAGATTGGGGAGGTTTTATCTGTCTCCTCTATGTCAGGTGTGGAGGACGTAACTGTGGTATAGCCAGCTATGTAAGTTTCTGACATAGCAGTATTTTGGTGTATTCACCTTTTAGGGAAAGAGCAGTTTTTGCTCTACAACTTGTAATGTATTTGACATATAAATGAAGAATTTAATAATTTAATGATTGTATTATTATCTAGGCCTCATTTCTGTTTTACACCTTGCATGAAGTATCAGAGTATTCTGAAAAATCATCTATACTTTGTATGACATATATATATATATACACATATATAAATGTGTATATATATATGTGTACTTCAGAAGGCCAAATCATCCAGGCTTTACTTTTATAGAACAAACAAAATAATTCTCATTTTTCTTAACTTGCTATTAAACATGCTTAGTGTTATGTATATATATAACACTAAGCATTAAGTTATATATATAATAAGCATAAGTTTTATATAATAAACATAAGTTTTATATATATATATATATATATATATATATATATATACATATATATATATAAAATTATTTTTAACTTTGTTTACCTGCTAAGACAAGATTGATTACAAAATACACTGATTTTGTGAATCTTCTGAAATTCCAAGATGGAAAGCTTGGGTGACAGGTTTGGGAAATAGTTTCCTAAATCAGCTTACTACATCTGTAGCCTCCCCTTCCTCCACATTCATGTGACACATAATGTCTATGAAAGTTAACTGCATTTCATTTTAATCTGATTCAGATGATCTTCATGACAAGAATAGGATTGAACTGGACCGAAAGACAATGGAGCAACAACGAATAGAAGAAGAAACCAGACGTGCTGTTTGTGCAGCTGTCAAAGATTTTAACAAAAGCCAGGTAAATCCTTCTTGTTGGTTTTTGTTTCTGTTAATGAGTGGAGGAGGAAAAGAAATGGAGGGGAAATTAGATGACCAGTGAGCAAAAGTACAACAAAAGGATCTGGCTATCCTCTATCTAGTTACTTTCTGTAAGAATTCTTCCTTCTGGTTCTCAGCGTGTTGTAGCATGCAGCCACTAATCCCATCTCTCTGGGACTTTTAGTCTGTAAAATGGGGTACAGCAAAAGCTTTCAGCACTTCCTTCTGGTTGTTTTTTGTGTTTGTTTCTGTCATCTGATAATTTTAGCTGCTTCTGCCAGCTTTTCTTTTTCCTTGTGTAGAAAAATTACCAGTAGCTTTTTATCACTTATATTAATGCCCCAAAACCACTGTTTTTAGCACATGTTGTGTATCTGTCTCTAGGTTGTTTTCCAAGCATGCTTTGGAACTCACTGAAACATGACATGAACTTTTCTCTATCATTGGTAACCAGATCAATTTCTTTACTGTGATGATGGTCACACCCTGGAACAGGATTTCTAGAGAGGTGATTGATGCCCCGAGGCAAGTTTTCAAGGGGTGTTCAGACAATGCCAGAAATAACATACTATAACTTCTGCTTAGCTGTGAAGAGTCCAGGCAGTTAAACTTGATGGTCTTCCATTCCATTCACTTCCATTCCACCTGTCTTTGTACTGCAATCTGTCATGCTCCAATTCTTCATCTTACTGTACAGATTTTCTTACTAAGTTAATCCTGTATATATTCTGTGTACAGCTTAAAGGGCTAGATGGACACCATTCGTTTTGTTAAACAATATTTGGTCTGAAATACTTTTTTTTAGTCACAACAAGATCAGGCACATTCACATTACCTACATAAGGTATGGTATATTTTGATTAAAGTGTGATATGCACATGTTTGAGTAACTGTTGCCCGAGCCCTTCAAACCACATTGAGAATGTGTGTATATGTATACATACATATATGTGTGTGTGTATGTTTATATATATACAGCTAGAGCAAGATAATTGAAAAGGATTTTACTGATTGAAGTCCAGGCTACTAAAGACTATTTTACATCAATACCTGCAAAAGTACCCAAAATGGTACATCTACGTGCACTTTAGTTAACAATAATATCCAAAATAATTGTTGTCATACAAATTTGTTCCGTGTAAAAGTTCCTGAATTTGTGATGGGGCTTGGGAAATGGGGTGGAGTAGAGGGGAAGTTTGTGTCTGGTGTAATTTGTTTGTTTTATTGTTTTTAATATTTGGCCATGTACATTCTACTTTATTTATGCTCATATTAAATACATATAATATTTCTTTGTTTGTTTGTTTTCTCACAAAAGGGCATAATGATAAAGAACAATCTCGGTGTAGTTCATTTTTCCTGTATTGTACAGATTGCAGTTGTGTCTAACAGAAAAAGGCTATGCAATGGAGAGATTTTCTATACATCTTTTTTCCTAAGAGAAAATAGGGCACTCAGCCAGGGAATGAATTTTAGAAAAGGAATTTTTATATCTGACTTCAACTTTATCAGTCCAGAGTCTCCAGCAATTTCAAGACTTTGAGTAGCTAGTTTTAAGCCTTTTTTCAATTGAAATAAAATATTTGTTTGTCTAAACATAGAAGCATGGTAACTCTGTTCTTAAGTGTTCTTTGAAGAGTGCTGTGCAAATATCTTTTACCACTCTCATCTTATTCGTGGTATATAGTTTTTCCCAAGCTCATAAGACCATGCATGGATCATTCTGATTATTTGTGAGCATCATGGCTTCTGGTAAGGACTTCAGAATACGTGGTGCATTCTTTTAGTCCTGTGTTGAGAGCAGTTTAGTTCTATGTACACTCAGAGCTTGGCAGTACTCTAAGCGTGTGATGTCCTGACCTTGTAGTGCTTCCATGTACATTTCTTTTGTTTTTTTTCGACTTCAATTGGCGAAATGTAAGTATATAGTATGAACTTAGGAGCACAAATTGAAATAAATGAAGTAGCAAATATTTGTGCATCTGTTTGCTTGTTTTGTTCTCATGCTACACTGATGAATTATGTTTTGTTGGGCATTTGACTTGACAGAAAATACATCAGATTTTACCCAGTCTATTTTTCACAGTGTCATTCATCATTTTGTAGTGCTACATACATAGCTATGCACAGGGTTGAGAGTTTTCTCCAGTAAGATTCCCAGGCAGCTCAGAAAATGTAAGGCTCTCCCTTTTAGTGATAAAGTTAAGATAATAGGGAATAAGTGCCTATTTTGGATCTGATGCTAAATCACAGTGAAACTGCCTTAATAAAGTGATGTCAATAAAAGTTACACTGTTTAAACTTCAATAATTCTTCATCATTCTTCAGGAATTATTTATGTAAAATCCATCCAAAATGACTTTCTGTTAAATGTGCTTTATTTTGGAACATTTCCAGAGTTAAAAATAATTGCTGTATTTGTAGTATTAATAAGCTAAAAGTATATACCAGTATATTTGGTTTGGTGTCCCAGAAATATCAAAACATTGAAAATCTTTGTGGTTTTTGCTTTGTCTTTTTGTTGGCATTTGTATTCTCTTATGAATCATCTAATGAACATGGTATTTTCTGCATAATCTTATTTAATTTGAAGCTTGACTAATTTATCACTATAAAAAAGAACTCATCTTTTCTTAGTTTGCACATCTAATACTTTCATTATTTTTTCTTCTGTCCAGTCTTTAATGGGTCATTGTCTGTGTTTGCCCATAGCAAATAAAAAACCCTTTGACATTCTCCAGGCCTGATGCTTGGGAGAATTCCTGTCATACAAAACCGAAGTCCATAAATGCAAATGTAGAGATAAACCCAGGTTAGCAGTCTTCTCTGGTGAGATGGATCACCACGCTTGCTAAGTGGAGAATTCTTCTCTGTAACTCTTGCAAAGAACCACATTCCTACATTTGGGTCTAGGTAGGCCTGTCATTCTCAGTTGTTGATATCCTCTAGTTATTCTGCCTTATCAACTTTTCACTTTCAAAGCCAGTAATTTTCAGCAGACAATGAGAGAATCTTGGAAAAACTGGAAAAATTGGTATCCAGTGGCCTGTTGCAGTTGTGATATATGTGCAAAACTGTATATACAAGAGACAGGTCTGGCAGCCCATGCTCTTTGTGCCCTAGCAGGGAGGAGATACGATAACATCAAAACAATGCTATTATGCTTATATAATTAATGCATGCCATTAGATTTTCAGTCTTTTTGACCAGTAAGGCCATGATCATAATATTCACATGTGATGCTGTTGACAATTGAATAGAAGAATAAATCTGTATGTAGGTGCTAACTTTGTTGCATCTCTTTAGTTAACATTTTCTATCAGAAAAGCTATGAGTTCTCTTCTCTTGTTGACTTCAGGCTGCTGAACTAGCTGAGAGAAAGAGGCTAGATAAGTGTCAAAAAATGAAAGATGATATGGATGAAATTTCCAGCCAGCTTCAAGGAAACTTACTTTCTGAAAACCCTGAGCAAGCCATCAGTTCCTTTGGTACCCATCGTGTGATCACAGACCGGTGGAAGGGAATGAATCAGGATCAGTTGATGGCAATCCGCTCCTTTCAACAGCAACAAGTTCTGGAGAAGCTGGTATTTAAGCATATGTGCATATTCTTGGTTGTAATAGTACTATAAACAATATATTTTGAAGAACATATTTTTAAGTTGGCACTGCATATCTAGTTTTGAGACTTTTTCTGTTGTTCAGAGCTTCACCAAACGTTAATCATTCAAAGTTAACATGGTATCTCTGAAGCCCTTGGGAGATGCCAGGGAGGAGCAAGAGTAAGCTGGAGCCTTCCTTGGGGTTGGGCTGAAAAGTAGGTTGCTGTGAAGGTCAAGGCTAGGGGGCCTTGAGAATCTTGGGGCATAGTCCATGGTCACCCAGCTGGGGATCAAGGCCCTACACAGCCCAAAGGCCAGGCTTCATGGTGCTCAGTTTAGGACTTGAAACAGCATGAACTGCCAGCAAGAGATGAGCAGGAATAGGAGTGGTCTGCTCCATAGGGGAAGAGGAGCCAGGAACTGACAGTCACAGCAGGACAGACATGCTGGAGCAGTGTCCTCATGGACACTGGATACCTGAGCAAGACAAAGAGAGCTGATCCAGTGATACTACTCATGCATATTTCACAGTCTTAGAAGTTCCTGAATTTCCTTTCTACTTTCCTGAACATTTATGACTCATGCTCTGAGATGGGATTGCAATAGAAAGACTGAATATTGCCAGTAATTGATGCTCTACAGGTGGATGGAAGGAAGCAGTCTAAATGAAGAAATTTATACCTCCTTTGCAGTCAGAAGTGTGTTGGCATAGATATTATTACATAGGAAGCTACTTAATTTATTTAGTGCGGGAGCTGAATGGGAAAGTGAGAAGGCTTTTGCTGGCTTGTTCTTGATTCAGTTCATGGTGATATCAGATAAGAAATGCAATAGAAGTGGTAATATAACAGATGATAGAGAAAGAAATTATTTGGGTTTGGGAACGTAAAAAAAATATAAAAAGGTAATCTTGCCAATCTATGAGTTTTGGAACAGCAGACAGCAGACCTATATTTCTTACAGAAATTTCTGCAGAAGTAGGAGACTCTTCTAGGGAGTGCTCCTGATCTGAACTATTTTAGTAGTGTCTACTGTGTGTGCTCCTACCTTGTTCAGAAGTGTATATTTTTTCTCCCTATTTTGAGTGCTACCCCTAGTGTTCAGTAAAGGATAGCAAGTTTGTTGTTTGGATGAATTTACCGATAAGACTTTATATAGGATTTTTGTCATTGAGTAGAGAAAAAATGAAGCTTTTTTTTCCCCATCTTGTAGAGATTAAAAGAGGAGGAACGCCAAAGAGATGCTGAATGGGACAGGCAAAGTATGCAGGCTGCAAGAGCACAATTAATTTTAGAACGGCATCAGGCACGACAGAATCGGGAATGCCGCCAAGCTCTAGATAGCATAAATGCACAACTATCCCAGGAGCAGAAATCAAAGTAAGTGCCAAGAGAGATTTCTTATTTTCAGGAAAAAAAATTGCCATTGATACAATTGCTTGGCTTTCGAAGAACTTCTTTGCTTGTATTGTTTGTTTCTTTCCTAACAAATTTATTGTACAATTATACTTTTTTTAAAAATTAGCATTTTAGATTAAGAATACTTTTCATTACCATTGGAAACACCTTCAAAGAGTAGATTGTGATGTTTACTGATCCACGTATATGGAATAGTAGCTGAAATTCTTAGCAGTGTTCCATTGACAACAGACTGCTAAGTTTATATAGACAGCAAAAGAGCAAATAAATACAGTTAGACAGCAAATCATATTAGCAGGTATGAAACAGAATATGTTTCTTTCATTTAGTTTCCTTTTCTGAAATAAATAACAGGATAGGTGTCCACCCACTTCATTAAAAATTTCCAGTTTCTGATAGCTCCAAGTGAAGTTGATCGCACAAACGGAGCTTTGACATTATGACAAAACTAGCTGATTTTCTAGCTAACCACTGACAGATCATGGTGTATAGGTGTTTTTTCTGATGTGCTGAAAAAGAGGGAAGATGATACATGACAGGGAAAAAAATCAAGCCGACTGATTCAGTGTTCTCATCCTCCGATCTGATTTTTTTTCCGTCTCATCGTATATCCATCTATACATCTTTCAAAAGAATTCCTAATACCTGGTGCTTTCTTATTATGCAAGCAAGAATTCTGAATTGTGATAATTTACTTTTTCATTGTGAGGATTTGGAAGGTTACTTTAGGATGAAAAATAAAATTTGCTATATCGAGACATGATATTCATATTGGAGATACAGTTACATTTAATTCCATTCATAATAATTCTGAATGTATACATTACATCTTAGGTTTCTCAAGTAAGTTCTATGTACTGAGAAAACAGTCACTAAATGCATTTTGTGTTTGTTTATTTCTTGCTAGGAACATTTACCTTAAAGAAGAAGAATATTCAAATTGTCCAACAAGTCAGTATTTTGCACAGTTTAATACAACCAGTCGATGAAGTTCCAGATGCATCAACCTGAAATACACAGAAAATTAAAACATTGCAATTTTTAATTGAGCTGTCCCATTTTTTAAAATGCTGATTGTTACTGTTATTTTTCTGTTTAAATTTTGCTGTTTGAACAGTACACTTGAAATAGAGGACTGTCTGTTGGGTTCTATCTGTGCTGAGAAAAACATGGTAGTTGTTTTTAAATTGTTTCTAAAATTGCTAGTGGATTTTGTAGTTAGATTGTTTGACGGTTGTGTCTCAGACTTAACTGTAATACTGATGTTATACAAGTCATTAGAAATTAATTTCTAGAATGTGGTCACAATTTAAAATAGAACACTACTTGTTGGTCAGAGAGAATGATACCTAAGATATCTAAGTAGATCACATGTATCACAAGTGATAAACACTTACTTAGGAGGCTTATGGGAAGGAAGAAAAGTAACGTAGACAGAAAGTTTGAATTTTTGTTTGGATAATTTGTTGTTTTGTTTTTAAATGGAAAAAAAAAAAAAAAAAAAGACAAAGATGATTAGAAAGTATTGCTATTTATCCTGAATTGTAGAAACAAGAATAGGTATATGTAGGTTGCTCTGAAAGTGATGACTCCTATTTATTTCCACAAGGAGTACAACAGATACAAAGAGCACAGTAACACTCTTTTGAGAGAGCACATTCTCACCTACAAAACACTGTTTTTCAACATAGCCATCACCGTTAGCTATGCGTTTTTGTTAGTGATGAACAAGAGCACCAACAGAGTTGACCCACTGTTTCACAGCTGCTATGATGGCATAATTGCTAGGAAAATATTGTCCATGCCAAATGGCTCCAGCGTTGTCCACTGGCCCAAACAGATGGAAATCAGAAGACAGCAAATCTAGGCTATTTGGTAGGTGTGGAGGAATAGTCCAGCAAAGATTGGCAGTGTGCTTCACAGTCTTTAAACTGCTATGGGGCCTGGTGTCATCATGTTGCAGGGGAAAGATTGTCTTCTTCTCTGGCCTGATTCTGGAAGGTCAAGCTTTTAGCCTAGGCAGTGTTGTGATGTAGCAATCAAAGGTGTTGATTTGTCCAGTTTCTAAGAAATCATTCCTTTCCTATCCCAGCAGACCATGCACATCACTTTACCCATTGAGAACTGCATCTTAGACTTTTTCTTATGCGTGGAATTAATGTGTATACCACCTCCTAGTTTGGGCTCTGGCTTGTAGTGGTGACACTACATCTCATCACCAGTAATGATATTTGTACAGTTTGCGTGGATGAGCCGATTGAGACATTCTTCATTTCAAGGTGTGACAGCTGAGCACGGCCATCTAGAATATGGCTTGTCTTTCATGCTGCTGTTGCCACTGCTGAAATGCACCACCCATACCCGCAATTTCTGCATGGAAGAATTCAATGACAGACCTTTGTTTCATATGCACTTCCCTGTTGGATGTTCATTTGTCAGATAGCCCCTCTGCGGCCATCTGTTGCACAGCAACAAAATGTAATGGAATATTGGTGGGAAGGTTCTTTACTGCCTTTACTGCCAAACCATCACCATTTGCTTTGGATGTAATGGGCCAACATAACAGAACGGGAAGCGTAACTTCTAGAGTAGCCCTTATATATATTTACTGAGGCAATTATAGCAGTCAAGCATGATACAGAAATTGAATGTATGTTATAGTAAGTGGGCAAAAGAATGAAAGAAAATATTCCTACATGCATCATCACCCATTAGAAATAATGGAAGAAACTTCAAGAGAGCATACTTCTAAAGAAGAGTGTAGACATAGCTTAAAGATATGATGAAAGCAGGGAGAAACAGACAGGCACCATACAAAACCAAGGAGAAAAATCTCAGTATGTTGCAGGGTAATAGTTAACCGTTTTCCATCCCTGTGATTAAGAATTGACTTAGCAATTGAAGAGGCAGTCTTTAAAGTAATTTAAAAGTGGGAAGTAATTACAGTAATTACAGTAATTTAAAAATGGGGAACATAAACATGTGGGAAAAAAATATGTAGAAGCTAGGTAAGTAGCTACATATGATGGATATGGAGGTAATGAAAAAAGAAATCTACAAGGGAAACAGATCACATGCAAAGGACTGGAAAGAGGGATAGAAGATTTAAAAGATCTAAAACAGAAGAGATGTGTATCTGAATATTTGGCCATATTCAATTCTAAGATCTCTAAAAGGTGGCACACTAAGTAAAAATAGGCTGTTTATGAGATTAAGTGGGGTTTGCCCTAGGTTCTACTATGTGAACTTGCAGTAAAAGCATCCTGATGATGTTGACATGGAGTTCCAATGATGTCTGTAATGAGATAAGTGATAACTGAATTCTGGTGAAACAGGTTGAAGATGATTTCCACCAAGCTAACTAGGAAAAATGTTAAACTGAGACAGAGAGAAACTCAAGTGAACTATTCTCATCTTGGTGAAAATAATGAAACATACACAGGTCTCAAGGTAGATGTTATTAGATGGATTTTGAGGTGTTCAAAGGAAACATTCCTTGAAAGGGGCTCAGACTGATCAGTTTTCTCTGCTGAAGTTCTGATCCCATGGGATCAGGCTGACATGATAATGAATTGTATTGAACCAGGTAGTAACAACAGCTTGGTAAAGTCTGTAGCATTTGATACTTCTGGATAGGAAAGTAAAAGAAAATCAACTAATTACAACATGGCAATGGGAACTGAATAACATACAGCAAGAGTAAAGTCCCTGTGTTAATGTATTAAAACTGCAGCTACTCAATTACAATATAGGTAGAAACCAGCTGGGAAAGGAGTGTGGCTGGGAAACTGAACTGAAAAATGTGCCATTCAGAAAAGTTGATAGATAAATCCAAGAGAGAAACTTACTGCATCATTAGTGACAAGATGAACTAAAAAGTGTTAAGAAGGGTTGGTTTTCAAGAGACGTTAATGTGTTAGCATTGGGAAATTCATTGAATTGTCAGACTGGGATTTAGACATGGCTTATCTTTGTATTATTGCAATATTGTATTAAATTGTCAATCTAGGGAGTTCATCTAGTTGCCTTAAAATAAAAAGGCCACGAAGTGAAGTGGGAGGACAGAAAAATAGGCTTTATTTAGCTGAAGTTATTCTTGATCTGTATCAACTATTTCAGGTTCTGACTTTTTTTTCTTTCCTCTTTTTTTTTTATAACTTATATTTTAGTTACTTGACAGAAAACCAAATAAAGAAAGTGTTGAAAAAGTTCATGGTGTTGTCTTCATTTGTTCATTTTGTGTGCGTGTGTATCTACAGCTTTTACAGTAGCAGCACAGTTTAAATAAAATGTGCTGGACCTAGTGAGGTGATGTTTAAATTTCCTTAAGGAAGGAATGTATGATCAAATCCTTTTTAAAATTCTATGCTTAATTTCTTGAAAACATTGATATGAAGATAGAAAAAAGATAGACTTCTCAGTTATCCTATGCTAGAAATTCAAGTAAGAGGACGCTGACCAGCTTTAATATTTTAATATTTAACATTAATTTAATTAATTTATTAATTTATTAATTTAATATTAGTAAATACTATTGGAGGTACACTGTTTGGTCATGGCTTGAACTGGTGAGTGAGCACCTTGTGAAGGTGTGTGGCTGGCCAGGGGTACAGGCAAATTTTTGTGCCTGTCCTCTCCACAAGACTAGAAGGAGTGGACCCAAGGTAGAGCCTTGGGCTCATATATGGGCGAGCTACTGTAGGGAGAGCCTGTCTTGGTCCTAGGCTCTGCCCTGACATGGAATGCTGTGTAGTTAGAGATCACTAGTTGGGCAAGTTCTAACTCCTCTTTCTTTATATGACTAGTGGCCTACCTGTGAATACTTTGCCTTGTATTGCCATGAACGTGTCAGAAGCAATTCTGCTTCTCTGTGAGCAGAACAACTATGTGAGTTGTTCCTAATGCTGTACATTATATATAAGTATTGTCCTTATGATTAATCTATTTAATTAGATACTAATACTACAAAATTGGTGACATTTACACAGTCTTCATGGAGTATCTCTGAAATAACTAGGGTATGGAATATTTGTCAGGATATGATGTGGGGGGGAAAACAGTGATCAATTCTTAACAGTTTCTATGTGTATTAACCCAGCCCTGGGGAGTACACTGAACCAGGAGCATGGAAGACACGACATGGCATGTCAAATGGGCATGGTGCAGGCAGTTTCTCCCCGGGGGGAGACAAGCAGGGGGGATGTGGACTATTCGTCCCCACTCAGGAGACTGGCTCACCTACCAGCTGCCTCCCAGACAAGAAATCTGGCTGTGGTCTCCACGAGGCAGAAAGCTCTTGACGAAAAGAACATGGTGACTTACATGGAGTGCCTGCCAATGTTTGGCTCAGGGAGTGCCTGAGCCTCTTGCTGCCAGTGGAGGGCAGCAGGGATATAATTTGTGTGAGGTGTGAGCAAGTGGATGATCTGCTCAGTAACATGGCGGAGCTTGAGGAGGCGGAGAGGTTAATGATCACTGGGGAGTGTGAGGAGATAGACCGGTGGAGCGACTCCCTGCTATACCTGCAAGCCAGGCACTGGAGTGAGACCCCTCCAAACAGTGGTAGATGCCCTGCTTTGCCACCATTGAGCAGAGGAAAGGGATTTATGAGATGAGGAGGGGTGGAAACAGGTCCCAGCTCAGCATTGCAGGCAAACCCTGTCCCTATCTATCTCAATTCCCAGGTGCCCCTACATACTAGGTTTCAAGCTCTGGAACTCAAGGGAGATGTGAGGATGCAATGGAATGTCCATCCAGGAGGTTGCCTACAGTGAGGCCATTGACTCCAAACCTCAAGACTGCTTCCAATGAGAAGGAAAGAAGTAGGTAATTGTCATAGGTTCCCCTCTGAGGAACAAAGGGCCCCATATGTTGGCCAGACCCTACCTGTAGGGAAGTGTGCAACCTCCCTGGGGCCTGGGTCAGGGACCACTCATTCTTTATACAATTATATTCAATTATCACAATAATAAAGAAGGAATTGCTTACCCCCTTTCCGAAGAGGCCACTCATTCTTGGCAGTCTGTTACTGTCCATTTTATTACACTGTTCTGTAGACTTTGTAACTGGCATAACAGTTTGAGACATCTTGCATTACGTTCCATGTAAGAAAGTATTCTAATTCAGAAATACCACTGCTGTCCCCCACTATTCTCACAATAAAATCTTTTAATGTTTTTTTACTTTTTCTAAATGCTGCTCATATGAATTTTATTTACGGGCTTCTCTTTCAGGTTTTCTGCCACTGAGGCATTCTGAAATGAATTTATTACAAATGTCATGTGTTTACTGCAGAGATCCTTGAATTTCTTTTGTCTCTGTTGTTAAATTTTTACATTTAACTTCCAGAGATTTGTTTATTTTTGCCACAGCATCTGACACTGACCCCTGAAGGCATCCTTGAAAGTTTCCCAGTGATGTTGGGTGAAACATTGTTCTCTAAGATTTTGATGGTAGTTAAATTTGCATAATTTATTTTTCAGTAATTTTATTAACTAGGAATTTTCATGATCTTTACAAAGGAATTTGAAAGGTCATGTTATTAAAAATATATTTTCATTGGTTTTATTTTTTATGTACGTGAGAGAAACAGCATAAATAAAACAGAGAAACCCTCTTAAACTGTTCACTGGCATGAGGATATCTTCAGCCAAGAATACAAAAATTTTCCAGTTTTATCTGCTAACTGAAAGTTCAAGGAAATATAAGTCTGTTGGTTTGTTTGCTGTTTTACAAGGACGTTTATTTGGCTGAGGCACTAAGTTATTATAATGTACTGTTATCTTTTTCTCTAATTTATAAAACCCAGAAAAATCTTCTAATAGTCTTTCAGTTATTAGTGAGGTTAGGATCAGAAGTGAGCAGACAAGGTTCAGCTCTTTTTTGGTCTATGTAATATCACAATTTACTGCAATTAAACATGGTAGTCGTTGACGAAAGACATCTCTGAAGTAAAATTTAATGCTCCTATCAAAATTAAAAAGCGTGTTCATGTTGTAAGGGATAGATGTTTAAAGTCTATCACCAGCTTAAGCAAAACATGTTGAGAACTGTATGAGAGCCATTAAATCACAGCCTGAACCAGTGATTGAATACCCGCGGAAGGACTTAGCCAGCTGAGGGAGCGCAGGTGCAAGCTGCTCACCTGTAACCTCATTTAAAGGCTGACAGCTGAAAAGGAAGCATTTCTACTTGGAGACTGCCTCTTTTAGGAGTTTCTAGTGAACCCTGATCTTCAGAAAGGGGGTAAGCAATTCCTTCTTTATTATAAGAAGGATAATTGAATATAATTGTATAACTGAGTTGTGACCGCTACCTTTCTTGGGTGATCTGAAACTGGTTAAAGGCAACTGTATTTACTGCCTCCTATTGTTACAAGAAGCAAGCTATGTTTGTGGTTTAAAAAGCCCAAACAGAATGTCATAGAATCACAGAACGGCCCAGGTTGGAAGGGACCTCAAGGATCATCAAGCTCCAATCCCCTGCCGCAGGCAGGGATACCAACCTCTGTATCTAATACTAGTCCAAGCTGCCCTGGGCCCCATCCAGCTTTAAGTACACAGACCATATAAAATAACTTATTACTACCATTCTGACTCTGGTTTTATGTCTTAATACTTTTTTTCAGCAGTACTTTACATCTATTAACTTGAATAAAATTATTATCTGAATTGAAGCAACCAGAATTAAGCATGTTATATTACTAAATTTAGTGTTTTATTTGGTAAATAAACTGCTATTTACATAATCACTGGTAACTTAATTCTATACAAATAGTAGAAATGTCTACTGATAGAGAGCAAATCTTCATGTGTGATGTTGACATACTGATACAGATCTAAAAGAGTTTGCTTCTTAGTTATTTGCTACTTTGGCAGTTTGCATAAACAATTAGTGGAGATTCAAGTTAGTGACACTGAAGAGATTTCTACCACTGTAAATTTCTACCACTTCTAAAAAACTGAGAACTGATTATGAAAGCAAAAAGAATAAGGAAACTGTGATCTTCTATTGTGTTTCATATTTGTAGAAGAATCTTAAGTTGCTTTTTTGAAAAGAAACTTCTTAGAGCACTATCTCCTAACATGATTTTGTCTACTTATGCTCATCTAAGGTTGTGTTTGGTGCACAGTTCAATTCCCCGAGGACATTAACCTCAAAACTTAGTGATGTAGAGCCTTATGTTCTAAAATCACAAATAAAATTAACAAATCAACAAAGCAAAGAATATTTATAGGCAAGCAGGCATAGAGATTTTGATACTGGAATTAAAAAAAAAAATCAATTGCTGAAAGAATAAATTAAATTTTACTGAGATTCCACGTTTTTCTGGCTGTAAGGACAAAGTTGAGCTTAATTTGTAGCATTTTGGTTGAAAGGCCGCAGACAGAGGGTGGTGGTCAATGGCTCTATGTCCAGGTGGAGGCCGGTAACGAGCGGTGTCCCTCAAGGGTCTGTCTTGGGACCGGTGCTCTTTAACATCTTTATTAATGACATCGATGAGGGAATGGAGTGCACCCTCAGCAAGTTTGCTGATGACACCAAGCTGAGTGGTACAGTCGATACGGCGGAGGGAACGGATGCCATTCAGAGGGACCTTGACAGGCTGGAAAGCTGGGCTCGGGTGAACCTAATGAGGTTCAACACGGCAAAGTGCAAGGTTTTGCACTTGGGTCGGAAGAACCCCAGGCACCTGTACAGGCTGGGAGGAGTTGTCCTTGAGAGCAGCTTGGCAGAGAAAGATCTACGGGTCCTGATAGATGAGAAACTTAACATGAGCCAGCAGTGCGCTCTGGCAGCCCGGAAAGCAAATGGGATCCTGGGCTCCATCAGGAGAGGGGTGGTCAGCAGGGATAGGGAGGTGATTGTCCCTCTCTACTCTGCTCTTGTGAGGCCCCATCTGGAGTACTGTGTCCAGGTGTGGAACCCTCAGCACAAAAAAGACATGGAGATTTTGGAAAGGGTCCAGAGGAGGGCCACGAAGATGATCAGGGGGCTGGAGCACCTCCCCTATGAGGACAGGCTGAGGGAGTTGGGTTTGTTCAGCCTGGAGAAGAGAAGGTTGCGGGGTGACCTCATTGCAGCCTTTCAATACCTGAAGGGAACTTACTCCCAGGAGGGGAGTAAACTCTTTGAAAGGGCTGATAATAGCAGGACTAGGGGAAATGGTTTTAAGTTAAAAGAGGGAAGATTTAGGTTGGATGTTAGGGGGAAGTTCTTTACTAGGAGAGTGGTTGGGCCCTGGAATAGGCTGCCCAGGGAGGTTGTGGATGCCCCGTCCTTGGAGGTGTTCAAGACCAGGTTGGACAGGGCTCTGGGCAACCTGATCTAGTAAAGGTGTATGTTTGGTGGCCCTGCTAGGCAGGGGGGTTGGAACTACATGATCCTTGAGGTCCCTTCCAACCTGGGTCATTCTGTGATTCTGTGATTTAGTGAAATGTTAGTAGTACTTTCTTACCCAGTGTTCCTTTAGTAATAAACAATTAAAAGCACTTAGGGAAGCCAGGTTGGTTCTGCTTTTCCCGCTTTAAATGTACTTTATTTACTTGTCATATACCAGAACACTTATTTCCTGAGAATATTGCATTAATTCCCAACCTTCTACTACAGTAAAATTGTACTTGAAATTCTTCAAGGAAGCACACGCTCTGTGTGAAGTGGGAAGAAATTTGTCTCTTCTAGTAAACCATGTGTCATATTTCAAATGATGCTACATTGCAGTTATTAGTGGATTGAAATGCTTTTCAATTGGCAGGAGAAGCTGACTGCCTAGCAGCCATTCTAATCAAAGACTGAAGATAGAATGAAAGTATGAAGGGTACTTCAAATGATTAGCATTAGATGCTTCTTTTTGAAAGCAATTTTATTGAAATTATAGTTTATTCAACATCTATGGGTTTAGATTATTTTATTATTATTTTTTTAATTAACCAGATACATTGCCACTACTTTTCTGTAAATTGATGTTACTACTAACATGCTTTTGTGCCTTTCTCTGCATAAATCTTTGAATAATCTATTATAGGACTTAATCCTGCTTTCTGTTGGTTTAAATAATATGTCTTGGAGGATACTATGCTCTTGAAAATTTATAACAAGGCACAGACAGATGCGTTACTGATTGTATATACTCCCTGCATTTTATACAGTCAGCTTCAGAAAGATAATCCTTACTGCAGTTTAAAGCAGTGGTTCTTTTTTATTAACTGACCATCAGGAGAATTGATTAAAATATATACAAGACACTGGTCATGAAAATTGACTGCCATGTAAATATAGGTATGTCCCAATTCTAGAAAAATATGCATTAGTTTCTTTACTGATCCTAAAAAGAGAAGTATTTGCGTGAGAATTTCATAGTCAGGAGAGGGTGTTGTTAAATTTTTCCTTTCTATGGATAGTCTCGCTCACAGATCTAGTGCTGTGTAGCAAAATTGTAAGGAACTTTGACCCTGACAAATCTAATTCCTGTGGCTTCTTATTAGCAATCCTAATTCTTTACAGAAGAAACCATAAAAATTCTGTCTGTAGAAGAAACCACAGAAAATAAACAACAGCTACTAGACGTCATAGTAGAAATTGCACAATTGCTGTTAGCACAGCAAAAAATATTTTCATTAAACTCCAAAGACTAACAGCCTCCTTCCTTCTATCCATAGAAAAGATGGATAAGAGTTGTTTTTAAACCTATCTTTCATAATAATACTTTATCTAATCTAATTGTGCCATTTTGCAATAAAATGGAAGAATGGAAATACTGAGGGTCTAGATGCATCATCTTTATGCCAAGTTGAAACTAAGCAGCAGTTTGGTATGCAGTCTGGTTTTCCTGACATAACATTTGCTGTGATAGTGGTGGCACTTCAAATAAGTTTTACAGAGAAAAAATACCTAGAACTAGCTATCTATTTATGAGTCAGCATGTAAAAAATGAAAATTACTCAGCTTTGAGCTGTATGAAAATTTCTAACGTGTTCTTCCATCAACACAGTTTAAGAGTTTATTCATACAACTTCAGTAATTGAAAATGCTAGAAAAGGAGTAAGATTTGGAAAAAACTGCATATGCAAGAAAAATTGGCAAGGAGGAACAGCAAGACATAAAGATGTTTTCTTTTTTCTTTTTTTTAATGAAGGATTTCATCTGTAATATTAAATTACTTGCTCCTTATGTTATCACTGACAACTAAATGATGAGATGTTGAAATATAGATGTCAGGAAAATAAGTTAGAATACTTGAAACCAACAACACTGCTCTGGCGACAGGGTGAGTGAGGTAATGAGTGAATACATGGGTAAAAGTCTTGGGTATTAGAAACTGCACAGCAACACAGTAATTGGAGTTTTATTATTTTACCCGTCTGCTGCTTGGTGATCAGCAACCCATCTAGCTGGAAAAAAGCTGTCTGTCTTACAGCATGTCCTTTTACATGTGCTTGTTTTCCAGGTTCATGCTACTGCTGGGCTAACAGTCTCAAGTACTAACAAGTTTGAGTTACGAATTCTTGAGAGATTCAGGTCTCCTTAAGTCTAATTGCGGTGGATCAATTCCTTAGCCTACCACTATATATATGTGTGTGTGTGTGTAATGTCTGCATGTGGATGAATATGCACCCATATAAATGAAAATGCAGTTTTCAAAGCCATCTGTTTATCTCCTGCTGACTGTAAATAAATAAAAAATGACTGTGCTTCTGGAGGGATGATTCTCAACAGAGCTAATTCCAACAGAGATCATAAGCTTGTTTTCTACAAAGAAAAATGTGTTTTCATTGAAAGCCTCAGACACTGAAGAATGAGAGATTCTGCCAAGGCTGCCCAAGTGTTACACAGATGGTGTAGAGTTGGGAAAGAGCTTGTTTCTTCTATGAATTGCATTAAGGGTCTCAAAGCTCCTACCTTTTCTATTTTGAGACCTTAGCAGTATATATTACAATTTCCCTCCTACATTAGTCATGCATGGTTCAAATGAGAGCTCTAGTGATGCAAAGATATGTGCATGTATGAAAGATATACAGTATGTAGAAACCTAATCCCTGAGCAGAACCAGGTTTCCATCCATTTTCTTTTCCTCTTCACTTTCCCACCTTCCAAGCTCAACATAATGCCTTCAGTAGGTATATCTTCTACAAGCTAGACAGAGAAGACAACACTAGTCTTATTGGGTTGCACATACCCAGTGATGAAGAGTTGGAGAGCTGGGGCTGTTCAGCCTGGAGAAGAGATGACTGAGAGGTGGCCTTTCAGTGTCTGAAAGGAAGTTATAGGAAAGAGGGGACAAGGTCCATAATGGTAGAATAAGGGGAAATGGTTTCAAGCTCAAAGAGAGTAGATTTAGGTTAGATATAAGGAAAAAGGCGCTGGAACATTCCCAGTGATGAGGTTGGCACCCTGTCCCTGGAGACTTTCAAGGTGAGACTGGATCAGGCCCTGGGCAACCTGATCTGGCTGTGCATGTCCTTGTTCATTGCAGGTGAGTTGGACTAGATGGCCCTCAGAGGTCGCTTCCAATTCTAAGGATTCTATAAAAGAGAACATGAGAAGATAAAGTCCCAAACAGACAAGATAGCTCATAACATAGGTCAGGTGAGAAATGACTTTACATTTCAAGGTCTGGAAAGAATAGGAAATAGATTGAAACAATCAACAAATGACATGATAGAAGAAAAAAAAAAAGCACAAATACATGTTTTAAGCTATCTGAAATGAAAAGTAAATGAAGAATCTCTGTAAAGCTTTCAAAGAAGCGCTGAATTAAAATGGGTGCTAAAATTCTTAGAAAAGTTTATGTTGCATAATGTATGCTTTCACGTAAAAGCTCAAGAAGCTTTGTTCTCATTTTAAAAAGTACTTGTTCTTTACCTGTTTTTGTTAACAAAATCATGTGTGAACAGGAAAATTATGTATAAAGGATTTGTATTTTCTGGAAAAAAAAAAGAATTAACACACTATACAAAGTTATGACTGGTGACAACAAACAGCAACTGACAACAAATGAGGAAACAGCATTTTTTAATTACTGCTTTCCAGTCAGTACTAGGACAAAGCATTGCTTGGTAGCATCTAATTGTAATCATAAAATGATTTGGGTTGGAAGGGACCTCTGAGATCACCTAGTTCCAAGTCTCCTGCTTTAGGCATGGACACTTCTCACTAAACTGGGTTGCTGAAAGCTCCATCCAGCCTGGCCTTGAGTATCGTCCTCTCTGATGCTTTTTTTAGGCCTATGTATATGGTCTCTGTTTTCTCTGGCAACACCTATGCTGTATCAGCCCCTCTGAGGAGAGCACCTGATCTCTGTTTCTCTGGTAAAAGAAATCCCTGAAACCCACATGTATCTTGAGATCAGTAGCTCCAGTTTGGGCTGGGCTGCCTCTAAAGCAGCTGCTCTCAATTACAGGGAGTTTATATATACAGATAAATAACGGATTTCATACTAGATAACTAGGATCCTGTATGTTTTCAGATATCTAACCAAGAAATAGAACTGAAAATACAAAAATAAATATATAAAATAAAAGATGATAATACTGGTGGGAAAAACCCCACAAATTTTAAAGGATGGCCACACTGAAATCAGGGTAAGTTATGCAGCTAACCACTACTTCTGGTTTTTACACTTTTGAGTCTCTTAAGGGGAATTTATGAACAAAATAGGGCAGGGTTCACCAAATTTTCAGTTGTGATTACAGATCCTGTTGGCTGCAGGCATGATGTGAAAGTGAAAAAGTGTACAGTTTTGATAAATGAAAAAAAAATGAAAAACTTTTATGAAAAAAAATTATGCCCTGAAGATAGTAATTTATAGGTCAACATTACCAAGGCTTAGGGAATAGGAAAGATCTTGGTCTCCTCCACCAGCGTCCTACTAAGTCCTAGAAGAACTATTTTCTTGTCATATAATCATTTGAGTTGGACAGAGCCTTTAAAAGCCACATAGCCCAACTTCCTTGCAATGAATGGGGACATCTATAACTAGATCAGGTCATTCAGAGTCCCGTCCAGCCTGATGCTGAATATCTCCAAGGAAGGGGTTTCCACCATATCTGTGGGCAACCTGTTGCAATGCTTTA
The DNA here is from genome assembly GCA_035772895.1 of Perdix hodgsoniae. Taxonomy (NCBI): domain Eukaryota; kingdom Metazoa; phylum Chordata; class Aves; order Galliformes; family Phasianidae; genus Perdix; species Perdix hodgsoniae. Next base: position 5,860,790 of record JAPSGF010000041.1, read on the forward strand.
CCACCTTATTGTGAAGAACTTTTTCCTTATATCCAGTCCAAATCTCACTTCTTTTAGTTTGAAACAATTTCCCCTTGTCCTGTCATAACAGATCCTGCTAAAGGGTTTGGCTTGTTCTTTCCTGTAGCTCCCCTTTAGATACTGAAAGGCCACTATTAGTTCTCCCTGAAGCCTTCTCTTCTCCAGGCTGAACAGCCCCAGCTCTCTCATCTGTCCTCACAAGGAAGGTGTTCATCCTTTAGATCATTTTTGTGGCCCTCTTCTAGATGCAGTGCAAGAGATTAACAGATTATGTAGCTCAGTAGTATGTGATCCAATATAAGATACTTGGCTCAGATTGTCTCCTTTAAAAGAAAAAAAAAAAAAAAAAAAAAGCTAAGGAAGTTGAGAAGAGGGATTTTGGAGATGAGAAAGGAGAGTAAGAAGAAAGACAATGAATCTCACAAAATTGTCTGTGCAATAACTTAGAACACGTAAGACCTTGGTGGTATACCCTGTCTACCATGCATTTCATGTCTAACTACAATAATATTCTTTAAGCTTTCTGCTCTTATATTCCCAGTATGAAAAATGAAAATAACAGCATAGAGAGAAACATAAATATACTTATGTTATGCCAAATCTTACCTTCTGTGCTCCCTTGAAATTTGAAGGATCTATTGCACAGCTCTAGTTAGATAACATTTTTTCTTCCAATGATAAAGACAGCTTAAGCAGAGGGACTGAATAAAAAAGGTCAAATATACTGAAGATTGTATGTGGCTTTAAGAAGATAGAAAATAGGTAAGAAAATGATAGGTACAGTATGCTTCAAATTTTATTGGGTAAATGGCTAGGCTGATACGCCCGTACGTTGATTTATCACAGTTCTCATATTATTCTGACTTGTTAGTTCTGTACCTCTCTATGGACATTCAGGTCATCTATTACAAACCCTGTCCAGGTTTGTGAGGACTTTTTTTTTTATCTGTCCTCTGTGCCATGTGATAACACAAACTGCATTTTGAAATGCAGCTAGACTTGAAAGTAGAACAGATATATTCATACAGAATTAGTCTTGATTTGGGCTACCTCAGCTGTCTCCATACTTTCAAGCTTTCCCCAGTATATACAGTATAGCTGTGAACATAGGAAAAGCGAACAGGCATTTTATTTACTCTCAGAAAACATGATAGAAGGTAATTAATGAAACAAAGGCAGTATAATTAAAGCTGTAGAAGGAAAAAAATGAAATCAATACAAAATGTGATGAAATAGAATCTCTAGGGTAGACAACCTTAGATTTTCTTACTCTATATGGTTGATGAGAATCCATGGAACTTCTCTAGGTATTTTGAGAACATTATTACATAAACAGTCGTGTTTCGAGTCTCAAGGCAGTTTTTAAGACCACCATCTGATGAATCACTGGAGCATGTTGAGAATAGGAAATTATTCATGCTTAAAGGTGTTACGCACTGAAGTTTCACTGGCTCAGAAGCTAATATTTCAGTAGTAGAAAGACAATACAATCATGGGTAGATTCTTTCTTTTCTCTGAAACAAAAAATGAAAGTTACTGTCAAAAGCAGAATATCGCCATAAATGAACCACTGGCCTTATCCAATAGATAATTCAAGTTTTTATATTTTCCTTTAATGAACAATTTGTCAGTCTTGTTTTTCCTACTTATGCATGACACGGTGACAAACTGTGAACCTCATCTCCTACAGAATCTGTTTGACATCTAAAAATAGAGAAGATGTATCCTCTAGGAAATGTAAATGGTGAGATTTGATCATACAATGAAGATTACCTTTTTTAAACACACAGCATTCTAATTTTTAAGTAGATGGGGGAGTCATGTCATTCTTCAGCAATGATGTCACTAAGCTTGAAGCCCAAATGTTGTTCTCATTCTTGGCAAGTAACTTTAAACAAAGAATGTATGGTTTTCAAATGTTCTTCAAATTCAGTAAAAAGCATTTATGCAAACAAAAGCTGTTGTTGTGTCTAGAAACTGTTGTTTATCTTTAGAGTGGAGCCATGTTAATAGTTTTAAGATGCTAAAATGTGAGGTCATTGATGCACAAAATAATCAAATTCTGATAATCTTGCTGCATAGCTCTGTCATATTGCGACCTGAATTAGGACGATGTGCAAGAGAAGGAGATTTAAATGCTGAATCTTCATGTTCTGAGTAAATTGTGTAAAAATTATGTACCAGAGAAGGCTTTCTACTCTTACTTTTAATGGAAGGTTTCTCTAAATAAGTATTTCTAAGGTGTTTCTAAGTTTTAGCTATGTTTTCTGAAATGTGTAGAGAAAATATATGTAATAGCTGCATCAATATACAAGTGTTCCAGTCTGATTAAACTGGTATCTATTCAGGAATCCTGAAAGTAAAATACACTGAATAGACATAACGAGTCTTAGTTCAAAGTTGTTACAGTCACCATACAAATCCATTAAGTTCTCTGCCCCTAACAGCTAATAGGTAGAGAAGAACTGAGGAATGATGAAGAAAACCAAGAACCATATTAACTTTTAGTAATTTACAAGTCTTATGGGATAAAGTCTATGCAACTGCTTTGTATGTATCAGTTTATCTAGATGGCTCCCCTAATAAGTTGGCGCTCCTTAGGCATTTTCAATCACGTTTGGCTGAGTAGGAAAGGTTTCATTGAGAAGTTCTCATGAGTTTGAATATAGGTAACAAGTTGTTTTCTTTTGCAGGAGGAATTTTTAACAGGCTTAGCTGAAGAAAATTTGCATCTGTAGTTGTCTTCAATAAAACTATATGGGGGAAAAAGAATATAATTTCTTCAGCCACAAGAAACACCCGTAGGAGTTTATATCTTTTAAAACATCTGCTTCAAATAATGACAAGGAAAAAAATGTCAGAAACAAAGTTTAGTTTTGATATTTTAATGTAACTTGTCTTAATATTTATGTAGTGTCCAGGAAAAATGATGAGAAGAAAACAAGAAAGGAAGATTGGAGGAGAAAAGACAGTTGGCTGTGATTAAAGAGAAGTTTTATGCAGTGGGTAGATAGAAGTGGAAACAGTGGATAGATATATAAAGTAGATTTTCTTTTCCAGATAAAACTTCCATCAGTGTATTCAAACATCTTTTCCTCTAAATATCATTGTGATATTCAGTGAAACAAAGAAACATTTGCATGTCAGCTACATACAACAGCACTCTAAACCATGAGTTCCAGGCTATTTGGATGGCTACCAAGGCAAGTAATACACAAGTCATTTCTGAAGTAATATACAAACAAAAGTAGATTGTTACATCCCATGGGCTGATTATCTATTGCTTTCATTTGTTTTTCTATGTTATTAAAGTCTCAAAAGGCCTTAGACAGGAGAAAGAGAAAGGAAAAACATAAAACACAAAAGGAAGAGGAAAAAATCTGAAGTAGTAACAAGGGGGGG
>JAPSGF010000041.1:5864312-5922164 GCA_035772895.1 Perdix hodgsoniae
GGGGGGAAGGTTAAATGAGTACTATAATAAAAATAACAGCTATCCATCGAGAGCAAAAATACTCTTGGAGGGGTAAAATTTGTATTTGTAGAACTAGAAAGTTTTAAATCCTTTTGGGAAGAGCTTAGGGTTTCAGAATGTAGTACTGTTGTCAAAATTTGTGCAGTTTGTTTGTTTTATAGACAAAGTTACTAATTCTCTCATACCGAATCCACAGCAAGGAACATATATATGAAGTGTAGTTCTTCCAAAGACAGGTATTATGCATTCTTGATAGTGGCATGAGAAGCAGTATCATTGTTTTTCTATCAGTTCAACAGGATAAAAACACTCCTAGCTGCATAAATAACTGCAATAGACAGAGGAGGAAAGGTACTGTTGTTTAGGAGACAGGCAAGATTGTGCTTTTTCCTCTGCTGCTGCAATACAGCACTGCTTCCCAGTTGAGGTAGAATATTCAAGCTAGATGTGGCTCTGGGCAGCCTGGTATCTTTATCTTTTCCCCTCCTCTTTATCTAGTGAGGATGTATCAAGCTATAGCCCAATATGTAGTATGAATTTACTACTGGTAGATAAAGAGCCAGTCTAGTGGTTGGTGACCCTGCACATAGCAAGGGGGTTGAAACTCGATGATCACTGTGGTTCTTTTCAACCTAGGCCATTCTATGATTCTGTGATTCTGGACTACTTTGGAATACAAAGAACATATCTAAGACTCAGTGGATTTCTTCCTCAGCAATAGTATGGAAGCAGTATCATTGTTACTACGTGAGGCAGCCATGCAGTTGTAGATGCTACACAACTTGTCATTTAAAAAGGCAGAATTTTCTTATCTTCTATCTTGTGAAATGATGTTTACTCTGACTTAATGACAGAATCAAAGATCTGGTTGCTTATATTCATTTCCAACAGTAAATATAGTAGACCAGTCACATAGAAAAGTGTATGTTTACCAGTGTCACATTCCAGTTCACAGATCTGTTCCCAGTAATTAGAAACTAATAAACTTTCACACAGCGTGATGCCAGATCTGCTTAACATCAGAGCTGCCAGAATTAACTAAACATCAGTCTGCAGTGCAATCTTCCTGGTGCGAAACCAAAATTATGCAGTCTATCTGGATTACTTTTTCTGTTTTGGAGAATCTTGGAGGGAACTGCATAATGCAGTTTGCAATGCCAATTACTAAGTGGATTGCTAATGGTTTTTTGTAAAATTATCTGCAAAATAATGATGAATAGTGCTTGCTTCATACGTACTTTTGTTTCAACTTTGGAGTCTTAAGAAGTTTTAGCTGTTAACTTGGCTTCAGCCAAGACTGAGAAATTGGTTTGTTATCTTACTCACCCGGTACCTCTCATATCAAAATTCTCTGCCATCTAATTAAATAGCAAACTTAGATCAGAGATTGTCTTTCTTTATCCAAGTACCTGTCATCACAGGCCTTAATGGAAGTTAATTATGTTTTTGGATATTCATGTGTCTGTTGAATCTGACCCAGGTAGCAAAAATAACTGGGGAATGTACAAGAGACAGAAGTTGTGGCTGCATGAGGGTGGAGGAGGAAAGAAGTGTATTATACAATCCATTTTTTCCTGCTTTTTTTTTTTTTTTCTGTCTGTCTGTGTTTCTAAGTCTTTCCTATTTGCCTTATAAGACATGTTGTTTACAAGAATTTACCAACCTAGCTAGAAATCGAGCAGGAGTTAAATGCAAAAGGTAATTGCTGAAATTCAGTTGGAGTAAAATAGAACAAGTGTGAGCAAATGTCAAGCAAGACATTCTAATATGCCAAGGTATAAACTGTTTAACTGTTTTGCACATTTGACAATGTACTGCATACACGTTGCTGGCACGTTGTCACTTTTCACTAGTTCCCTAAAATGTAACATAGCATTAGTGATTCCCAAGAAAGCAGCATTTCACAGTGGGAAGTATTTGCCAAGGCACATGATCAGTTACCCCTAATTAGGTGTTTATAACTGACTTTTCTATCGTCTTGGGAATAGTCGTTACCTGATATTGAAATGCAGTATTCACAATTGGAGTTACAGTGTTTTTATGGAGAAAGGAAGGATTTTTAATGAGACTCTGAACTTCTAAGGAAATCTTGAGAAGATTCTTCTCTTTTGGAAATGTCTTGAATCTCACAAGGGGCACAGAAGAGGCAGGTAAATTATATTTAGAACTAACATTGAAGATAAGCCTGTTGGTATGATAGGCTGTGGGATACTGAATGTCTACTTTTCCATGCAAACAAATCAAACTCACAGCACCTTTCAGTCTAAAGTGGTTACAGAACATTGGAAATTTAACTAATACCCTGCTCCCAACTTTTTTTCTCTATGGTTGTATACAATCGTAACATCTGTTATATTACAACCACTAAAGGGCAAAAAAATATCCACTCACATGCATGACTTCTATTGCCAAAGACACAGCAATTGCCCCTAAAATATTCTGATTTTCATTTTGTTGCTATAGCTACATCTCTTGTCCACGCTGAAGCATACAGTAAGAATGCTGTAATTGTAGCATGCTCCCTGCTGTCTTAAGTAGTTTTCACAGCACTGTTTTCAGAGTGTTTGTGAAGCATACCATATGGTTTCCACACTTGAGAGCTGGCCGGACTCTGGTTATTACCAAAAGATGTGAGCAACATATCTTCACAAACTTGCGTTCTTTACTCCATACCTCCTAGTTGCATTAAGGGGTAAAGAAGTTTGGCAAAAAAGAAACCCCCTCCCGTTCCAGCTTGTCCTCAGTTATCAGAGGGGTTGGAGGTGGCTGGGATTAGATTCTGAGTGATACCCAATTAGGTGCTGCAAGTCTGATTGCGTTTGAATGAGGTATCATGGCTACCCTAAAAGGAGTTTGTCTGTGCTCAGCGAGAACTCTCAAGGCTAGATTAATGAAGAATGCTGTTTATTGATGCAACAGATTGCAGATTATTTTCATAAAATCATAAAATTGTTTGAATTGGTAGGGACCTTTAAATGTGATCTAATCCAACTCCCCTGCAATGAACAGGGACCTCTATAGCTAGATCAAGTTGCTCAGAGCTCTTGTATTGCCAGTGAAAAATATACCGCCTGCAGGGCATGTGCATGTACCAAGAATGTGAATAATACAGCTGACCAGGAAGGCATTAAACTATGGAATAACTCTACAGAGATTTCTAAGTTTCCCTGGGATGCACTTAGTATGAGCGTGCAAATCTTACCAATCTGCTAGGTGCCTTTTTGGGGAGGAGGAGGAGATTAGCCTATCAACAGGTCCCAGAAATCAGCAATACTCCCCTGACTCACCGGTACTGTTATCTTCCCCAAATACCTCTTAAGCAATTTTTATACTATTTTCTTACTTTCAGGTGGAGCTTGAGTGACTCTAGTCATACATGTCTTTGTTGCAGGTGGTGCTGATGGAAAATGGAAAACTGCTGACTCAGGGTAACAGCTATAGAATCTATCAGTTTCATAGTACCACCGAGCTCCTATCCTTGCCGTGTTAGCACAGGGTCTGGCCCATGATGCCTGTGCTCCATTTCACTCTCCATGCTGTATCTCTCAGCATACCAAACTGCCCCGGTGTTATTAACATCTAAGGTTGCAGGTTTGTCTTGCGTAGGGAACTGTCATGGAACAGACTCCTTGCATATTCACCACATTCCACCGTTTCCTCAGAGCTGTACCTTTTCTAAAGAGGTGGCCATCTCAATCAATCACCACCAATTACTCTACTTAATCCATCCTGTGACTATATTCACTCAATATTTACAATGAGTAAGGACTGAACTTTCAAGACTGAACTCAAATGGTTCTTGGGCTGCTTGCTATTTACAGAGGCAGGGAGGAGCACACCGTCACACTCCTGCTATCAATTCATTTTTGTGGAAAATCTGTAGTAAAGTAGCATTCATTAAAATAGAATAAAATGAAATTGATTTTTCTGCATATGTAAAGCTGCTGCCCACACCCAGGACACTGATCTGTGGCTGTGCCACTAGCATTAGTTCTTAGCATTAGTTCTCCTTGTACACCTCTTGAATTCACTTTCTAGTGAATATCTCTGTTCAGAATTAATTTTATAGGGATTATGAGCCAGTGTGATGCATAACAATTAGGTGGCAGTACAGCTGGTTATGGACACTGGCTGCGGGTATCACATTTAAAATGCTACTTTAGCTAGTGCTGTTACTTTCAAATCCTATTCAGTTTGGAGGAGGAAGAAGAGTTGCAGTTCAATGCTGCTTTGTTTTGTTTTGTTGTTTTTTAAGGTTTTTTTTTTACTTTGCCTATGAAAAGTTCAAGCAATAGCTACATGAACTTCTTTCTCAGACAACTTTAGCCTTCCAGATTTCTAGGTTTTTACAATTAATCATTTATTTCTTTCCTTTCTCGTGTATTAAAGAAAAAATCATTGAATTGTACATTTTTAGTAAAACTTGTGATTTTGGTTTACGAAATTGTGCATTAGGATGAAAGTAAAAGGCTAACAGTTTTCCGACAGGGAGGATTAAAATAGTGGCATACAAATTTGACTGACATACATCAAATATTAGCAGCAGCTGCTTTTACAGACTAAGATATCTAATATTAAAAGCTGTATAAATAGCATGCCTATGTCCATTGCTAAAGCTATAGCAAAACTGCTGGTGTAGACTGAAGATCAGCAAAACCATGTCTTTGCTCTGGAAGATGTTGTCTTCTAATTGAGCTGTGTGTGCAAGTTTCAGAAGCAGAGAATGGCATGTTCTGCTTTGAGAATCTCTCTTACATCACAACAAAGCCTCTTTCCTGTTTTCTTGAACCTGAGTGGAAGTTTAGAAGATGGTAATTCAGCTGCACATCTATGCAAGGAAGTTAAATGGAATAAGGCATTCTACTTTCTCAACTTGAGGATCTGACATACAGAAGTAAAAGGTTCAACGTACCTTTTCTCCCTTTCAGACTATGCAGCCTGAATGTAAATGAGCAGGATGAAGTATATCTTGTTGAGCTGAATGCTGAGCACGGCTACAACTAGCGCAACACCACTAATTTGCAGTGAATGCTGCCCTTATGTCAATTTGTATTTGATGAAAGTGCTAAGATAGCAAGCAGGATTCTCTGATTTTTCTGAGCCATTATTATTGGGGAATAAGAATACAAAGTCAGTTTTGCAATAGACAGTGGTCACTGGTAAAGTTTGGCAGGAGTCTGTGTCAAGGTCTACTGTACTCAACGTACTCATAAACAGCTTAGAAGTGGGGGCGAATTGTGAATGGAAAAGGTTTGTGGAAAATACTCTGCTATTCAAGGCAGAAATGAGAAGTCAGTAAAGAACTTATTAAAGCTGAGATGCAAGGTATTAAAATGACAGTTGAAATTCAGGGTAGAAAGATGTCAAGTGATACACATAGTGGAAACAAATGGAGTCATGTATAAAATTGAACCAGCTGTTACCACTCAAGAGCAAGATTCTGAGGTTATGATCTTTAGTTTCATGAAAGCATTGATTCATTGCTCAATGACATTCAAAAAAAATAAATCAACTGTTAGGCATTTCCAGAACTGAAAACAAAACAGAACACCATTGTACCATCCTTAACATATATTGTTCAGCCGTATTTCAAATGCTGTGCAAGTTCAGATCCCTTGATCTCCAAAAAGAGGATATTAAAACTGGAAAATGGTTCAAAAGAAAAAAATTGGTGTTGAAAATATGGAAGTTTTTACTGAAGGGATGTATTAGGAGACTAGGCATTTTTAACTTGAAAAAGAATGTCATAGGGGGCTGATGATACAAATTTATGGAATCCTGAGTTTCGTGGAGACTCTCTATGGGGATTTGGTCACAACAACCCCAAGCAACCCTACAGGCTTAGGAAGGTGTGGCTGGAAAGCTGCCTGATGGAAAGGGAGCTTGGTGTACTGTTGGACAGTCGGCTGAATATGAGCCAGCAGTGTGCCCAGGTGGCCAAGAATGCCAATGGCATCCTGGCTTGTATCAGGAACGGTGTGGTGAGCAGGACTAGAGAAGTCATCCTGCCTCTGTACTCAGCATTGGTGAGGCCTCACCTTGAATACTGTGTTCAGTTTTGGGCACCTCGGTACAAGAAGGACATGGAGGTGCTGGAGCAGGTCCAGAGAAGGGCAACGAGGCTTGTGAAGGGCTTGGAAAATCAGCCCTATGAGGAGAGGCTGAGGGAGCTGAGGCTGTTTAGTCTGGGGAAGAGGAGGCTGAGGAGAGACCTTATTACTCTCTTCCAGTACCTGAAAGGTGTTTACAGTGAGAGTGGGGTAGGTCTCTTCTCAGTGGTGACAGGTGACAAGATGAGGGGAAATGGCCTCAAGTTGTGCCAAGGCAAGTTTAGGTTGGATGTTAGGAAGCATTTCTTTACAGAAAGGGTGGTTAAACACTAGAATAGGTTCCCCAGGGGGGTGTTTGAGTCACCATCCCTGGATGTGTTTAAGAGCTGTTTGGATGTGGTGCTCAGAGATATGATTTAGCGGACGTTTGTTAAGAGTTAAGGTACTATGGTTAGACTGCGGTTGGGCTTGATGTTCTTTGAGGTCCCTTCCAACCTGAGTAATTCTATGATTCTATGAGATATTCACTGTCTCTAGTCATAGAAGAGCAAAGGTCAATCGCGTTAAATAGGCTAAGATATCTAAGCATTGCATGTGCTCAGCATTTATGTGTATTTTAAGGGAGAGTGGACAAACACAGTGTAGAGAAGCCCACTGAAGTTTACTAAGTAGAAAAACTCCATTAAGCTCAGGAAAGAATGTGACCTGAATATAATTGAAGGTTGAGGGACTATTAAGGGAAATATGTGTCTGCTCTGTTGCTCCTATTACTCTTCTCTGAGAATCCAGTTATGGCTACTGTTAGAGAAAAGATACTAGGAAAAGTGTATCTTTGGTTTGAATCCATAGATGCATTTCTTCTGCTCAGCTCCAGATGCTGAATGCTTGGGCTAGGAATGTATGAAGTGCAAACAATGTTTCTCTTTTTGAAAACAGTATAGATCAATGTTACCTAATTAGAATGATAGGCATAAAATAATAGAATCAGAATGGTTTAGGTTGGAAGAGACCTGTAAGATCACCTAGTTCCAACCCCCTGCTACAGGCAGGGGCACCTCCCTCTAGACCAGGTTGCTCAAAGCCCCATCCAACCTGGCCTTGAATGCTTCTAGGGAGGAGACATCCACAACCTTGCTGGGCAACCAGTTCCAGTGCCTCACCACCCTCACAGTAAAGAATTTCTTTCTAATACCTAGTCTAAATCTACCCTCTTCTAGTTTAAAACAATTTCCCCTCATCCTTTCGCTACATGCCCTTATAAAAAGTCCCTCCTCAGCTTTCCTGTAGGCCCCCTTCAGGTACTGGAAGGCCACTATAAGGTCCCCCAGTGCCTTCTCTTCTCCAGGCTGAATAGCTCCAACTCTCTCAGCCTGTTCTTGTAGGAGAGGTGTTTCAGCTCTCTGACCATCTTTGTGGCCCTCCTCTGGACCTACTCCAACAGCTCCATGTCTTTCTTGTGTTGAGGGCCGCAGAACTCCAGGATGCAGTACTCCAGGTGAGGTCTCATAAGAGTGGAGTAGAGGGGCAGAGTCACTTCCCTCGACCTGCTGGTCACGTTTCTCTTGATGCAACACAGGATACTGTTGGCTTTCTGAGCTTTAAATGCCTTATTGCTGGTGCATGTTGAGCCTTTCATCTACCAACACCCACAAATCCTTCTTTTCTGGGCTGCTCTCAAGCCATTCTCTGCTCATCCTGTATTTATGCTTGAGTGTATTCTATGTTATTAAGCTATATAAATATCAAAGAAAGAACTTAGAACTGATGTCAGGGAGCCTGTCTTCCCAATGTGACTGAATTGCAATCAGGCATATATACTTCGTTGTATCTTACGTCCTTGAGAACTTGGGCATAAAATATCACACGAATTAGCTAGTTATGATTCCAGTAAAATTATGTTGACATCTGCACTTTAATTGACTGTTCCATGGATGTGCTATCTTGTTTTTTTCCAGTACAATAGTGCTCTTTGCTTTTGCTGATTCACTGGGGCTCTTACGACACTTCAGAATGTGTAAACGTTCAGAATATCTTTTTTTCTAAAAAATCAACTGTTTTTTCTTTGTTCAGCTAATACTCGACAAAAAATTATGTGGTTCCTTAATGAATATATTTCTTAAAACCTCAAACTAACCAGTCTAAGATCTAGAAGAATATTGCTGTCCAAGACTATATTAATGCTTTCAAATATTTCTTCTGAGAATTTATGTGTGAATGGACATTCCCAGAGCATATGCATTAGATTAGCAGTCAGTCCACCACAGCTACAGTGCTTAATACACAGTTCTTTAATGAATTCCAGGGATTTCAGAAGAGTATATTTTACAGTGTTAACTTCAGCTTAATGCTATTATAGCAATTAATCCTTTTTTATTCAACTTTATGAGATTTATGCAAGTTTAGGACTTTAAGGATGACATTGTTGTATTAGCATAAATCTACAAATGAAGGCATAAGTAGTCAAGAAAAATCTGGTAATTTGCTGTCTATCCAGATGCTACCACACTGCTCATCATTAGCATGCCCGAGTTCATTGTTAAGTAAGTCTTCTAGTTAGCACACTAGGACTCTGAATTACACCTAAGACTGTTGCTGACTAATTAGGAAATGAACACATGTATTTATATACATCTAGTATATCTAGTAGTCCAGTACAAGATTACTGACAAAATTCACAATTTCTTTTATAGGTATTTTGGTTGCAGTGTATTTGAATCCTCAGTAATAATAATATTGTATGGGGCAGCACATTAGTTCTTAATGTCAGATACATGTGCGATGTAACAATGTGAGGTGGCAGACAACAGCTTGTTTCTTGATCTGCACATCTAGTAAATAATAAAGTGCAGAAATTCAAGATTTTTTTTTAGTTGGAATATGAGAGAATTTCTAAAGTTTTGAATGAAAGGGAAAACTCACTGAGAATTTTCCTACCATTTCAATATGTCCAAGAGTTGAATCAACTCTAGAGATACAAGCAATTTAGATAATCTTTTTGTTCTTTTGATTTTTTTTTTCTTTTTCTCTTGCCTTAACAAATGATTTTGTTAGCCAGTGTTCTTGATAGCATCTAGCATATTTAATCTGTTACCATATTACTTCAATCTTAACACCGTAAGACAGGGTGCGTCAGTTACTTTGTATTGGCATTCATTGAGGAAGATCCTTAATGCAGTTTGTCACATTAAATGAGAGTTGTCGTGTTCAACTAAGAGCATATTTCAGGTACTTAAGCTCATGTTCAAATTCCTTGCAGCACGGAGATTTATTTCTTGGAGTAATGCATGCCACTTTTGACATAACCAGTTTCTGTTCTGCCAGCAGAAGATATGTGTCTGGATCTGGGCAAGTTGCCAAAAAGCATCTGCTATATTGTCTTTCTCGTATTAAAAATTTGCTCTTAGTACATCAGAGGGTTTAGCACAGGCAAATCTGTAGTAGTACGGGCAAAACATAGTACATTTATTTTTCCTGTTACACACTGGGAAGACAGATTTGCTGTTTGAAAGGAGACACAGCATATACAAAAAGAGTTGCATTTAAATTACTCAAGGATATTAAAGGTTTTTAATTTTTCCCGTAGGCTAAGTAAAAGCCTGCTGGACTTTTATAGACATGTGACAGTAACTGTGCTGGAAGGAAAGGCCATGAACTGTAGTACAACAGAAGTATGTAAGTCACTCTGAAAGTAATGCTTACTATTTATTTCCATGGAAACTACAACAGATACAAAGAGCAGAGTAACACCATTTGATAGAGCAGATTTTCAGCTACAAAATGCTGGTTTTCAACATAGTCACCACCATTAGCTATGCATTATCTCCAGCCATGAACAAGAGAGTCTGCATGCTACACTTAAACACATTTACACACATGTGACCCACTGTTGCTGTCACCACTGCTGAAACATACCACCCACTGTCTCACTGCATTCACATTTTGGTCTTCATAAATGTTCAGCAAGTGTCAAGGAATGTCAATGAGTGCCATTTTTTCTGTGTAGAGGAATTCAGTGTCACCCCCTTTTTGACTGCCTCTCTGCTGCCATCTGTCACACAGCAACAAAATGTAGTGGAATATTGGTGGGAAGGTTCAACTCTACTGCCATATCTCCAACATCCACCTCTGATATCGTGGGCTAAAATAACAAAACAGGAGGCAGTGCTTTCAGGGCAGCCCTCATATAATCAGTTAAGTATAATAGAAAGGACATAAAAGTAAGAGTAAAGAGATTTTGCACATTAATAAATAGCATCCAAGAATAACACATACATAGTTGATTATTATATGAGTAGACACCAACTGCCTGTTAGCTTTCATTTCCTCTGAAGGACAGATTATGGCTAAATTTGTCTCTGCAGCGTAAAATATTTCACATAACTTGGATTGATTCCTGTTTCCCATGAAGTCAAGTAGACTTTTGCCATAGGATTCAATGAGCCTAACTCTTGCCTGAATGCTGATATAGTCATTTGAGGCAAGCAAAGAAAATTAAAGAAAAAAAAAAAGCACCATTATTGTGTCTTACTTGCAATTAGCACCAGTGCTAATGACTAACATGAGATATAGGAAAAAGGAAATGAGCCTCACATGACACTGATATTTGGAGCATGTCAGACTTGATATGTTCCATTATATCGTTACATTGTATTGTAGAAAAAATCTCTGTAAATGTAAAATCAACATTTTTAATGGGGTGCAAGCCCTACTTTCTTATTCAGTTAAATAATTAGAACGGCTAATAAAAACGTCTTGAAAAGCTGGCAAGAGTTGTTGGCTGACTTTGGTGGACTTTACACAAGGGTTATACGTAAATGTACAAAACTGTCTTGATTATTTGTAATTAGATGCTTTTATTTTTTGCAACACTAGATTTCAAATGGACTGTGGTCTATTTCAACTCTGTGGGCAGTAAGTACTTACGTTGATTACATTAGTGGATTTGTAAAGTAGTTTGCTTGGTCCTTCAATAATTGAAATTAATGGCAAAATTCCTGCTGATTCCTGCAGTAAAACCAGGTTGCATCTTAACTAACCACTCCCTCTACTCTCCATCCTTTCCTTGACTATCTTGTTTATTATAGATGCATTTAAATGATCATTGCATATTGATCTACAGAAAGAACTCTTTCAATTTCAATGTATTTTTTAAAAGTCAGAAGAAATGGGTTGCTTGAAATGAGAAACAAAACAATTTGATTAGTGGCTTTCTTTCTCAGTTTGTGCATGAATGAAAAGGAGATGTTAATGGGATGTATAGTATACTGTGAATACAGCATTTAGAAAGATCTGTATTAATTTAATTTTCCTATTTAAATACATATTTTGTATTTTGCATGGTACTAGCTTGTTATTATCACGCATACTAAATGCAAGAGACTAGTGAAATAGGACATTGTCAGATCCCACATGATGAATTGTAACTTCAGGCATTTCTGTTTAAATCTCCCTGCTAACCTGTTACCAATTAGTGACATCTGGGACCAGATTTCCTTCATTTAAAGCAGTGACTTTTAGAAGTTTGGTCTCTTAAAAAAAAAAAAAATAAAGGCATAAAAAAGGAGATGGGAAGTGTAATAATAGAACAAACTTTAAACCCAAGTCCTGTATACAATATCAGAAGAAATGTCAAAATATTTTTTAATTATCACAGCTAAGTGCAGTGCTTTACACCATGGTGTATGAAAAGTCCAACTTTGGCTAGGATTGCTTTAAAGCCTTTTTTTAACATTGTTTTATTTTATTTTATTTTATTTATTTTATTTTATTTTATTATCTACAGAGATGAACTGGAATATCTTTGAAGAAATGCTAGTAAAATTCCTATCTTGCATATAAAAATTTAGAAAGAGGTTGGAAACTTACCTCCTTTTCCAAGAGTTGGAAATCCTCTTGTGTTGTAAGTTATCACAGTTCATTTGAAATGAATGCAGCCATAAGGATTTACACAGTTGAGAATCTTGGCATGCATATGTTTATATTGCCTTTGCATTGTTGGTGCTAATACCACTTCCGTTTTTCTTCACACCATGTATGATTTTTTAGACTGAGCATCTGTTGTCATTCAATGAAATTATGGCTGGAGTGAAGGAGTCCTGAGGCATAAACATCTAATTTGCTGAAATATACAAGTTATCTTTTATACATGAAATCTTAAATTTGAGAGAGCATTAACTTCCTTTCAGCTGGAACACGGGAAGTTAAAACTTGAACATAAGAAGTTCCATACAAACATGTAGAAGAACTTCTTTACAGTAAGGGTGACAGAGTACTGGAACAGGTTGCCCAGAGGGGTTGTGGAGTCTTCTTCTATGGAGATATTCAAGACCTGACTGCACACCTACCTGTGTGACCTATTGCAGGGCACCTGCTTTAGCTGAGGGTTTGAATGTGGTGATCCTTTGAGGTCCCTTCCAACCCCTGCAATTCTGTGATAGGTTGAACCAAACACCACCCAAATGCAAAAATACACGTGCATAAATACACAAACATGCAAGAGTATGTACTCAAGCTTAGCAATTCTGTAGTATAATAATTTAAGTAAATTCAAGTAAATTATTTTTTGGTGTTCCAGAAAGTAGATACATTTTTCTTGTGATAGTTAATGGTGCTTAAGTAATTAGTTGCATATATGTAGTATACATGCTGTAATGACAGCTACAAACCCACACTGCAAAGGAAATGTCAGGCCAGTGTCAGATGTGCAGTGGAAAACAGCAAAACATTATACTTTTGAGTCCGCTGAAATACAGAAAGGAGCACCATGAAAATGCCTCCAAATAATGTACAACTTGGGTGGTATATGGTAATGCCAAAGTCCAAATTAGTGCTCACAAACTAAGTAAAACATGAACCCTTGTAGTCTGCTACTGTGTGTGTTGCTCAGCTGTGGCAGTTAGTAAGAAAGAGGATTAAAACAAAACTTTTTTTTTTTTACATTTCTCTGGATAGAACTGAGGAACTTTAAAGTGATTTTATTAGCTGGTGTCTCACAAAGGCATAGTTACCATGGAATACCATGGTTGTGTAACAGGCAAAGCGTTCAATAAAATGACTGCAAAGAGAGAAAAAAAAAAAACCTGCAAACAAAACAAACAAATAAAAACGATAAAAGAATACCAGGTAGGAAATATTTTAAACAACAGCAGGTATTTGAAATGCATGAAAAACCAACTGTTTTGTCATTCTTTGGCAGTATCTGTAGATGGTTGTTACAGACGGTTGTTGTTAGACATGATAGAAACTTCCTCTAGAATCCGCATTAGTTTAGAATAATAATTCTATAAAGCAGTACTTTAAGCTTCTCCCATCACTATATGCCTGGACACAAAGGTCACACAAGAATGCAGACCACAGAAAAACGTTTAGAAAATACTGTCAGTACTCAGAGTATGCTCAAAAGAGCCCACTGCTGAAAGCAGTATAAAGGTCTTTCCATACTTTTGGGCCTTGCTAACCTGCTGGCATAAATAGTGACACTTGTGTACAGTCGCAGTTCAGTCCCCTGTCCAGCCTGGCTGTGCTCTAGGAGCTGTCATGTCTTTCAAACAACACAGTTATCTCATTATTCTCCCATCTGAAATGCTCCCACACTGATGATAAGCTGTCAACAACTTCAAGAGCTTAAGGCTTGATTATTTTAACTAGCAGCTAACAAAAATATTGCGTATATTGTAAAAGGAAGAGCCATGAAAGAAAGAAAAAAGGACAGATGAAAGGAATTCTTTAGGCTGTTATCAAAATTTTTTTTCTGCACTTTTCTGCATGTTATTACTATTATTAGTTATTATTTATAGCAAAACAATATCTAGAGGTCTGTCTCACAAATGGGATCCCACAGTGCCATATATTCTAGCAGCATAAAGCTAATATCTGTCTAATCAAGTAAGGGAATAACTGTGCTATGTACAGCTGTGCCTGAAATTTAGCTAACAATGAGCAATAGTTCCAATGATCCGACAGCATGGTATTGAAATAATAACTAGCAACCTGTATAGCTCCCTGAAGCCTATGTGTCTTTGCTCTTGTAATTAACTCTACTGCATAGATTAAAGTTAACAGGACATTTTCAGGGACTTGCAGGGAGTCAGCTGGTGGGAGGTGAGTAGTTGCATTGTAACTATATATATATATATTGTTCTATTTGCATTTTTGTTTCCATTTTCTTTCTCCGTCTCAGTAAATAGTTTTCATCTCAACCCATGAGTTGTATTTTGTTTTCAGTTCTCTTCTTCATTCCTTTGGGTGGAGTGTGAGTGTGTCTCCTAAGATTCTGAATATCAGACAAACAGACTATTGAATTAACACCTTTCTAAATCTAGGTTCACTTGTAGACACAAAAGCAATGCTGACATTATTGTTCATAACTTCTTCTCCAAAATGGAGTGAAAAATCATTAGTAGCTCCAGCAAGAATTTTTTACTAGAAAATGAACATGAAAACAGGAGAGACTGTGCTGACATTTCTGTTAAGGGTTGCTTTTCTAAAGGAGGAAATAGCTCACTGTAACAACAAATGGACTTCAAACTGCATAAGCGGTCAGGAGGTCCAGAAGGAGGCACTAGGAGTATGCACGTGAAAACAGTTCTTTTGACCCTTGATGGATTGTGCTAACTTTTAAATAACACTTGAGAAATAGTAGTGAAAGATTGCAGTTCCCAACATATCATTACAAAATGAAAAGCATGGGTGAGTTTCTCTGTTTAGGATACTGTGTATAACCCCAGTCAGTAAAGAATTTAAGGACACCTATAAATTCATGTGTGTGAATAATCCCACTGAAATTAATAACATCATTAATAATGAAGCACTTTGCTATATTAAAATCAGACTATATACCATCTCACGGGAACAAGTCTTACAGTATTCCAGTAGCAATACAGTTTATTTCTGCAATGGTTATTTGCAAACTTAAAGCTATTCTTAGCTTTGCCATTTTGGGGTGACATTTTTAGGACAAGAACAGCAGTACTTTTAACACTCATTGGAAAATTCTTCAGAGTTCAAAAGAAAAATCTGTTTAAGCAGCTACAAAGACTGTGGAGAAACACAGACGTTTATTCAATGGCTGCTGACATGTATCTGAATTCAGTGTGCTTAGGAAAGCCCCTTAAATGTGAAATGTCCTCAGTATAACATTCTGGGGCCTCCAAAACAAGAACAGTACAAAGCTGTTGGAGTAGGTCCAGAGGAGGGCCACAAAGATGGTCAGAGAGCTGAAACACCTCTCCTACAAGGACAGGCTGAGAGAGTGGGGCTCTTCAGCCTGGAGAAGAGAAGGCACTGGGGGACCTTATAGTGGCCTTCCAGTACCTGAAGGGGGCCTACAGGAAAGCTGAGGAGGGACTTTTTATAAGGGCATGTAGCAATAGGATGAGGGGAAATTGTTTTAAACTAGAAGAGGGTAGATTTAGACTAGGTATTAGAAAGAAATTCTTTACTGTGAGGGTGGTGAGGCACTGGAACTGGTTGCCCAGCAAGGTTGTGGATGTCTCCTCCCTAGAAGCACTCAAGGCCAGGCTGGATGGGGCTTTGAGCAACCTGGTCTAGAGGGAGGTGCCCCTGCCTGTAGCAGGGGGTTGGAACTAGGTGATCTTACAGGTCTCTTCCAACCTAAACCATTCTGATTCTTAATGGTTAGATTTTTAGAGGTTTTTTTTGCTGTATGACTATACTGCTGTACTTTCTTTCATCTGCTGATTGCAGAGATTCTGTTGTCTGGTTATAGTTCAGTACCTGATTTTCAATCTTTGTGTGGTAATTAGTGGTTGGTGGCCCTGCACGTGGCAGGGAGGTTGGAGATTCATCATTCTTGAGGTCCGTTCTAACCCTGGCCATTCTGTGATTCTGTGAATTGAAGGATGGGCAGAAATAAGTCATGCATAATGCATCTGGATTATGGATCATAATGCCACCAAACCATTCATGACTGTAAAGTTTATTTCAGTAGCATAATATGCAATAAAAGGTCATATTGTGATAGATGTTAATACCCTGTCTTCACTGGATGTAACAAATAAAATAGCATTGGCTTCTGGTATTTCTGCTGCTAGGTGGAACAGATCTGAGGAGTAAAGCACGTTATGAGAAGTAACTAAATGAAGGCAGAAACTTCAGTAGATTACTGGAGTAGATCTGAGTCTATGGTTGATGGTGCAGAAGTGTTATATGTGTATCTTTGTGCATCATGTCTTAGAAGTTTTTTTGTTTTTTTTTTTCTCTTCAGATCACAAAGTCATCTTTATATTGTGATGGGAATAAACAAGCTGAAACATTCCAAGCGTAGTAATGAATAGTCTGGTGTAAACACATAATTAAATCATCCCTGATTTTGATAGCTTCAGGAGATATGAAAATAACATAGTAATGCATCACCAAATTCTGAGTATTTTAAGTGTATTTATGGGAAAATGTCAGACCTGAGGGTAAAATGTTTCATCAGTGTACACTTAACAACATGAGTTTTACTGTGTAACTGAGAATTACTTTTAAATTTCTGTACAAGCAAAACTGTCATTGAAACCTTCAGGAGATATGACTATGTAGGTGCTTTCACTTATGAAGTGAGAAGGTATGTTTTACTCCAGGGCATAATTCCGGGAAAAATTTATGATGCTAATTTTGTCTTAAGGATTTGGCAAATTCTCAAGAACAGCCTTAGTAATTGTGCAAGGTCTGTTCAGCTTGTAAGCAGTCTGAATCAGAGTCTTAAGTATGGCAGGTCAGTTTCATACGCGGTCTTGATTTTTGCTATAGGGAAGAGTTAACAGCAGTACTGGCCCCACTGAAGTCAGTGGGAATGTTGCCAATGATTTCCATAGAGCCAAGATTTCATTCGTCTTTAGCAGGGCTATTAAATACAGTATGTAGCATAAACTGAGGAAAAAAAAAAAAGAAAGCTGAAAATAAGGAAACTTCTTCTGGATTCATGTTTATTTTCTTACTAGATTTTTCTTTATAAGAGCTAAGACAATTTATATTACCCCCAAATACACAGTTAATGACACCTTCTTAATGAGGAATCTAAAATCTTGAAATAATACTATTTTTTGACTTGAAGTGAAGTTATTACTTACACGCATAAGTTAAATTGTTGTAATGACTAGCCTGTGTGTTTGTGGAACTTTTCAGAAGTAATATTGTGGAATAACAATCCAAGCAAATGTACATACCTGCTATTCAGCTGGAAATTTGGCTGTGTCTGTACATTTCTAAGTTTAGAGAAAAGAACATGAAGGTTATTCTGAACACTAACATTATTCCAATACAGATGACTGTATATAATATGACATTTTTAAATAAGAGAAATAGAATCTAAACTAAGCCTAAATCACTTCACATCACATGCATGTAAACTTAATGGCTCACAGTTGCTAGTTCCTTACAGATAAGTTAACAAGTTTGTAACAGCTAACTATAACATAAGCTGCATCTTATGCAGCTTGTTGAATTTTATGGAGCTCAAAATATTTTACAGGTCAGGTTATTCTTATAGATAAAATGAAGCACAAGATTGTAAGGTATTTTGCCAAAATACATCTTATAAGCCAGAGAGAAAGCTGGAAGCAGAGGCTCTATTAAAGACTGCTCACACATGTTATTTACCAGGCCGTGGTTCTTCAAGAAAATTATTTGTTGAACAGTTGGGTATTGCAGGGTGTGGGGGGTCATTTTTTGAGAGGAGACTGAGCATGGTTTTTCTACTACCTTTTAGAGTAAGTCGCTGCTGTCTGTATGTCACATCCTTCTATACACTGCACAGGTTCTGTGCAGTTCTTCCCTCTAGCTGGAATATCTCACCGATGCAATTCCAAAGTGTGACTAGATGTAAGAACAATTGTGAGATTGTAGTCAAAAGAATTAAGTACAAGAGTGAGAGAAAGTAGTTTGCTGGAATAAACAGGTAGTACAGGGCTGGTTGGTTAGATCTCATTTTCAAATGGAGCCTCAATTCTACTGCTAGGTCTACTTCAAGAACTCAGCAAGGGCCTAATATGAGAACATCACAGTAGTCTCTTGACAGATAGAAAACTCAATTTTAATGCAAAGCAAAAAATAAATTACAGTCCTCCTCCAAAGATTCTGGGATAATCTCCACATCTGCAGAGGCTGTTCCTAATAATGTCATATATACACTTGAAAATGTCTACCTGATTACTGTGAGCCATAGGATAAATGTAGCAAGGGATAGTTTAATCTGTTAGTGTTTATTTAACAGGTCTAATCTGTTAGCTTTTGTTTTTTATTCACAGCTGCTACCATCTATTGCAAGACATCAAAATGTAATGGAAGATGGGTGGAAGGTTCAACCTCTACTGCCATACAACCAATGTTCATCTCAGACATTGTGGGACAGCATAATGAAATAGGAGGCACTACTTTTGGAGAAGCCCTCATGAAATCAGGCCACTGAGGATGATCTCGGCTTCCTGAGACAAAGACATTGCAGCCCAAGTCTGTAAAGTATATAACGTGGCAGACGAGCAAATGAAGTTTGGGAATCTCTTACGGAATCCAAGGCTAAGGAAAAGGAACAGACATCGTCTACAAAGCTAAAGGAAGAGAAGAAAACCCAGTATATATTAACTTGTTACAGAGTTTTATGAACGTTAATGCTCTTTTCTGCTGAGTGGCTGCTTACATTATCCTGAGTTTAAATCTCAGTCTTTATTGGTAAGATAAAGGTTTCCTGGCAGGACTGGGGCTGTTTGCAGATGGATTTCTTTTTTCCTTATTAGACTTATCAAAAAAACATCCATAGTAAACACAGCAAATTCATAAAATAATGAAGTAGCAGTGAAAGAAATAAACTTTAAGTGACCACGAGGAAATGTAGAAAACTGCATGTCCCTGTTTTTGAGCTGTGAATTACTCTGGAATTTTATTTATGAAAATCTGAAATGTCTTGCATTCACTTGTGTATTTTCTCCTTTTCAAAGATCACTTGGTCACATACTTGGATATTGTTTTTGTTTGACAGGGATGGAGCTCAGATTTATCAGAGATGTCAGAAAGGGAAATGGCTTTTTGCCAGAATACCCATTTACTTTATTGATGGCTTTTCCCCAACCTTTATAATGAGATTTTATTTTTGTTTGAACATTGAAACTAACTACTGGCACAGATGCTGATAGGCAAATTTAAGTCACCCTCCAAGAGACTGCAGTAAAAATAATGACTGATCCATGCTGTTAGATTTCTGGAGGCCCGAGGCAGAATGTAAGGCAAATACCATTGTCTCCTCCAAGCCATATATGCATGACTTACATTGCTCTACATCTTATGTAAACCGAGCCCAGTCTTCCTAAGCCTCAGGTCCTGGCCTTGACTGTTCACACAGAAGACTAGCTCTTCCTGAAGTGACATGAGAGAGTCTAGAAGAGGGAAGGAAATTTATGGAATGGGGAGACCTGAGAGACTGCAAGGATGCATCCCTAGAAGGAGAGCCAGGAAATACCTCATGAATGTCAGACTGACTTATTCCTGAATTCTACACGGAATGCCACAAGGGAAATGACATGACTCATCAAAGCATTCCTTTATCCCTCAATAAGCTTTTCCTTGTCTTAGAAGAAGCCATAATAATAGAAAGCCATTATCTCTTTTGAGTGTCCAAGATAGCTATATCTATGTTTTTCTCAATCAGAGAGAAAACAAAGTAGGCAACACTTGCAAAATGGATATCAACTCAAAAATGGGTAAAAACTCAAAATATTTAGAAGAAATGATGTTGAAAAAGACTCAGGGTTGAGTCTCAGTCTGGAATGTTAAAGAAAAGGAAAAAAAAAAAGTCGAATTCCGCCTCGGTATTAACAAACTAATCCACACAAAGAAGAAAAAAAATGTTGGGAGATCAATCTAGCAGTGAAAGGGTTTGTCTGTGTGAGGAAAGCTCTATGAACTATCCTCTTATGTATTTGAGCTATAGAGAACAATTGCACTCTCTTGTTCGGATGCAACCATCTGTATTGCTACCAATATGGTATAAGTGGCCTGGGCTATAGGAATTCATGAGATTTTATATATATATGTTTATATGCAGTATATGTATATGTTTGTATAAAGAGCAGTTCAAATTTAGGATGGTTAAAAATTTCATCTGACACTGCAATTATTCTGGAAAGATTCCTGAGCCAGATTAGCTGCAGGATACCATTCTAAACCAAATGGGATATGGGATGGTGTCCAGGTCAGCCTTCTTGACACAGCTGGAAGCACAGTTTTGTACACACTAGGGAACAGAGCAGGCTCCCAAGCATCCTGTCTTCCCTTGCTCATCTAGGGCCTGGCACAATTCAGGCCAGTATCTGTTTGGTATGGATAATCAGTAGTCCTGATTTTGAGGAGCTTGGGGTACAAACTGGCTTATCTAAAAGGAGATTTATTACAAGCTAATCCCTAGCAAAGATATGCAAGTGATATGAATTGTCCACAAGATGCATTATCTAAGTTATTTTGATAGTCACTTAGGATGCAGAAAGCACTGAATGCATAGTGATGGAGTGATGGTAACTTCACCATGAGTACGAGCCCAGATATCTATCAAGAATTTAACTAGATTGATATAGTTCAAAATAACAAATAAATTGTCATCTTTGATGATACTAACTATTTTGAAAGATAACTTAGAATTGTTGTGTATTCATTTCTGAAAATTTCAATGTGGGTTTTCTGTAAAAGGTGTGTTGTACTTCAGAGAAATTAATGCCCAATGAGGACAGGCAAGAAAATCAGAACAGTGCCTATAAACCTCAAAAATTGGTTTCCAGTATTAAGTTGCTAAAAAATCTACATAGGCCAAATTTCCAGTGTTAAAATGATTATTTACCACAGTTGTTCCCATGTCTTTTGCAAAGAGAAAGCTTTATTATTACAATTATATTTAAATTAAAAAAAGATTTAGGTAGTGTTTTCTTCAGCAAAGAAACTGAATGCCAGTTCACACATACCAATGGTTGGAATTAATTTGCATGGATCATCTGTACTCCAATAACTATGGATTGGCTTACTGTAGAGTTTGGGGTCTTATTTTAATGCTGGGAGATAGACTCCATGGACTTTGCTTGATCAATGTGCATATCTGTGAGTAGAGTATTATTTTCTTTTCAGAAAGAAAAAGAGGCCTTTTTATGCATCTCTGGTTTAGTGTATTTCCTTAATGAGAAGAAAGCATTGCTTCATTTATTTTTTTTTCCATTGGGGCCAGGAAGTTTTCCTTCATTAACAATGGATAGATTTAATTTCTAGGTACATCTATTTTCTTCCCTGCAGCAGGGAAGATAGAAAAATTTCCTTTCCTTTTGGTTTTCTCACAGCTTCTGGACAAATGAGTGGAGGGCAAAAAGAAAGCAGGATGTCAGAGCTGTAGTAAACCAGAAAGGCTGGAAGGCTGGGAACATGGGTAAGCTTTGTTCACCAGGCCTTACACGGGCTTGTTAAAGCCACTTCAAGAACATAGAGCTTTTCCCATGAAACTAAGTAGAAAAATGACAACTGTGAACCTGCTGCCATAGATGGTAATGGGTTTGTTGGAGCAAA
This sequence comes from Perdix hodgsoniae, assembly GCA_035772895.1. Lineage (NCBI taxonomy): Eukaryota > Metazoa > Chordata > Aves > Galliformes > Phasianidae > Perdix > Perdix hodgsoniae. The sequence goes on from JAPSGF010000041.1 coordinate 5,885,921, forward strand.
TCAAAATTCTTTGTCATTCTTCTCAATTGTATCCACTCGCAACAAGACCCTTGGAAATGACTTATGCAATGATTTGTTACACTGTCATTACTCATTAATCTGAGCTTTTGCAAATGATTTTTATTCTTCTGAAGTAAAAATAAAATCCTAATTAAAGAATTTGTTTGTTTTAAAAGCTACACAAAGGATTACAAGGCTTTTGCAAACAGATGTCAGAAAAAATGTGGTTGTGCAAAATGTTCCCTCTCATAAGCCCTTACTTTCCATGGACTTCCAGGAGCTTTGAATTGAGCACCAAGTGCATGGCTTAGCTCACTACAAAGCTTGGGGTCAGTAATTAGAATCACATGTACTTGAAGCCACTGAATCTGATTGTAGGCAAGAGTGCCAATTCATACTGGAGATACGTATTAATATGAAAAAGAAAAAGGCAACCAAGAGCTATCATCAGATCTTTAGATGGCCATAGCTGTGAGGGTTTCTAGAAATATTTCTTAAATTCTCAGTTGAATTTGCCTCATTCCTGGTAAACTTGTGGTGGCAAACTAAGCAGGAAAAAGGAATTCTTACTCTACAGATGATGTTAATCAGGGTAAGCCCATGTGTGGACTAGCTTTTATGTGCGACTTTATATTGCTTCAGTAAAACTGGTGAACTTCTTTATATTCATCTTTTATCAATTAGGAGCAGGTTTAAAGTAATGTGAAATAAGTTCACTGTGGGACTGACTCTAGGGTTTCTATGAGGAGACACTGCTGTTCCAGTTAAGCTGGTGCAAAATTTAGACAAGGTGTGATCTTTGTTACTTGCCTCTTGCAGCTGTCTGGTGGGTTAAAAACTGCAGCTGGGAGGTTGTGAGGAAACTGCCACTGTTCCACTGTAACTGATGCAAGAGGACTTGAAAACAGGGCATTTAAAGAAGAGGCAGAAATAGATGGGTGTGCGTAGAAAAGGGAAGCAAAAGTATCCCTGAATAAAGTCAGTCCTCCGTCCTTCCTCATCTTTTTTAAACTGTCCCCTATACACAAATGAAATAGGGGAGGGAAAAAAAAAAAGAAAAAAGAAAAGAAAAAAAGGAGGAAAAAGAAACACTGGTGAAGAAAGGGTGATCTGAGTAGGATATGTTCATGGCATGAGGAGTGGGGATAGGACTCGGTTCTTTGATGTGTCTTCCTGCAGCAGCGAAGAGGCATTGATAGAAGATGGATGAAGCTGGGTGCAGAGGGAGCAAAATGAAATGGTCTTTCACACAGGCAGTGGAAGATTGGTGTAAATCTGTTGCCAAAGGATATTTCAGATGATAAAGGTTTACGAGAACTCACGGTGCGACTGGATAAATACCTGGAATAGGAATTCACTAAGGGCTACTAAATACACAGAAATTACGTTGCTCTGAGGAAATGTTCCAAACTCAAAGCAGCTGGAGGCTGGCAGGATAGCTGAGAGAAGGCTTTTCTTAGGTTTGCCCTTCCTCTGGTGACCACTTGCAATCACTGCTGAAGGCAAGCTGTTGGGTTAGTTGGACCCTTGGCCACATGGTCTCGTGTTCTTTTCTAAGGAAAGAAGAGAGCAAGTCACCAGGGGAGAAAAAAAGTCTTCATACTTTCAGCTCTCATGTGTCTTAAATGCTGTTTTCCAGTTGGATGTTTTGAGGAGGGATACTCACACACACTGAGTTATTGAGTGCTCACAAGATGAATAGTCCAATCAGAGTCCCCTGTGGCACAACTGCAAAGGAAACATAAAGCAACTTACAGCTGTTCCTGAGTAAAACCAATGGCAAAGTGGAGGGGAGCGATGAACTCCCTGTTTGTTTCCACATGTATTTGCATGTAAACATTGTCCCAGTATTATCTGAAAGATCTTGGCAGCAACACAGCCAACTGAATGCCTCCAACCCGGCTTTGCCTTTGACCACTATCAGTGTTTGTGTTCCTGTTTAAATAAGATAAGGAGGTGGGGGTCGATAGAGCAGAGCTGTCTGCCTCACCTGGGTAGAAATTCTCATCTCATCTGATATTTTACCAGAAGTAAGAACGGTGGGGTTTTTTATTTTATTTTATTTTTTATTTTTCTTTTCTTTTCTTTTCTTTTTTTTTTCTTTTTTTTTAATTTTTATTTTTCCCCAGTGAAGTTCATTTAAAGATTCTGGGATATCTCTCCCTTTTAAAATCCTTTGTACTGAGGAAAAAAAAAGAAAAAAACAAGAAAAAGAAAAAAAGAAGTTATTGCAGAGTAAAATCCAAGCACAGACCGAAGGGGGATGGGGGGGGTGTTGAAAATCTCTCCAGAGGTTTAACCTTTCCTCCCCTGCTAGGTGGTTCCTTTTGTTTTTCTCTGCTTTGCCTTTGTTTGTGGCTTTCTCCCACTTGGCTCCGACGGAATTCGCTGCGTTTCTCGCGCACGGAATCAGTCAGGCCGTCCCTAGGTTCACGCTGAGGATCTGTAAAGTTTTCCGAGCCGAAGGGAGTCACATTTACAGCCCAGCCTGTGTGGGGGTGGCGAGGAGAGAGTAGGGGTATCAGCGCAACAGGGGCTCTGCCTCCGAGCCGCGGTGCCGCTCAGTTCAGCTGAGCACTTGCAGGCTGTGTAATTAACCGTGGGAGGCAGTGAATTAAATCTTTGTAAAGCCCACCGAGCGGGGGGTTCCCGCGAGTTCTTTTCCAACCGGTCTCAGGCGGCTGAGATATAACATCAGCCACAGCAGCGACGGCGGCGAGCGAGAAGCGGGGAGAGCCAAGCCCCGCTCGGTTCGAGTGCTCCCGCCGGCCGATGGACAAGCACCGCGGGGCCCGGCCGCTGCGGCTGCTGCTGCTGCTCCTGGCGCTGCTGCCCGCGCTCCGGGGCCAAGGTGAGTGCGGGGAAGCGGCACCCAGCGCGGGCGGGCGGGCGGCGGGGGTCCCGGCGGGCTGCTGAGGGGGAGAGCGGGAGCAAACTTAGGGCGAGGGGCTGCCGGGCTTCCCTGCGGCTTTCACCCCCTCCACACCCATCTTCCCTTCTCGCCCGTGCCCTCTGGACGTCCCGGACAGGCTTTAAAGCGCCTGTAGTGAGGCGGGGTGCGGGCCTGTTAAAGACAGAAGGTGGAAAGTCCGAGTGGCACTGCGTGCTGGAGTTGGTGAGGAGGGCGAGGACCTGGGTCCCGCTGGCCCTGTCTGTGTAGCGTGCACGTATTTCCCCGTTCTCTCGATTTCCCCGTTCTCTCGGCACCGGCATCAAAAGAGGATGCTGCTTTGCTTTAAATCGGCGGGGCACGCGAAAGTGTAACTGTTAAGCTATGCCAGAGAAGCTACTTTTCACGCTGTGACGGTGCGTTCATCATAGCTAGCGGCTAAGCGGCATCTGTCTGCCTGACCCTGAGGGGCCGCTCAGAGCCCAGGCTGGATCGAGATCATCCTCCACGCCAGCAAACGTTTACAAACACGTGGCCCCCGGCCTAACGACGGCAGACAAAAGCCAGGGAGGTGATTTATTATTTACTATCGCTGCATTTTTGCTCTCGGATTTCCCAATGGCATGGCGCTTGTCACAGCCGTCCTTTGAAATGCTTGCCTCGGATGGAGATGTTAGCCACTCCTTTTAAAGGAGGAACAGAATAAGGAGGGAATTGGGAAGCGAAGTTCAGTGCTAAAATCCCAGGATAACTTCTACTTTCTTTCAGAGGACGGGGTACATTTGTGGCTTTGATGCTTCACGAGGAAAGGACATAATAGTATTGACTGCTGAAAATTGCTATAGAATACGGAGTAACTTCACTTTGTAATTCAGTGTACCTTTAACCTTAGCTAATTCACTATATGTCATAAAATATATGACATAAAAGACGTCATTGGATGTGCAGTGTCAGGTTTTTGAAGTTTACTGCAAATTATAGACCAATTTGGCAAAAAAAAAGGTATATCGGGTCTTTATTCTCAAATAAAAATCAGAGCTCCAGTTTCAGTAGGAATTGCTGTGTCTTCAGAATTCTAAAACAGTAAATTAGATAAAATTAGACTTAAATTTCTATGGGTAAATGAGGGTCCTTGTCTAGGATACTGCTTCTTGAAGAGGAGAGTTTGCTTAGATAAAGTATTATTCAAAGATGTAGATACGCTATGGAAAAATTACTGGTAATTGTAATCACTGTAAGATGTTTTTTCCTGCTTTCTTTCACAAGGCCATCTGTGTTTTGCAGGCAAATGAGCTAGTTATATGGCAAGCTCATGTTGTTTGAGTGTATGCTCTTTGGGGCAGTCTGTTGTCCTCTGTGTGAGTAGTGTAAAGAGGCTTGGGATAAAGCAGTCTCCTGAGGGTTTTAATGATGTAATTGCTGAGTTGCTTTATCAACTTCTTTCTGAAATACAGCCTCCTGATTGACTTGTTTCTTTCACTTTTCTTATTTGCTTTTCTCTTCTAACGAATTATCAGATCATCAATATCTATTAATTAAAGACCTGGGGCTAAGTTCAGGGGAACTGCCCAATGCGTGTGAAGATTGAATGCTTATAAGAATATGCATACTTAAATTTTATGATGCAACTTCATTTTACTTCAGACATTACACTTTTATTACAATAATTTTTGCTTATAGTATAAACTGCTATTCCTACTGAAAAAGATGGATTAGTCACATCATTATGTCCAGTCAGTGTATGAACAGTTCACCCTCTTGCTGGGTCTTTGGCATGTCTTGGTACTACAGACACAGACAGTTTAACTCACTAAACATCTGGAAACATGTCTATTCAGTGTGAGCTTATAGTTTGTAATAAAAAAAATGTTCCACTGAGTTTGTGGAATGAGTTTTATTTTAAGATCATGATTTTTTACATGTGCTTTTATAGCAGTAAATTTATAAGAAATATGTGGGTGGAGTAGGACTTATAAAAGGCTGGTTTCATTCTTTTTTTGCTTGCTATCATAGCTAGTCTCCCTGATCATAGAATCATAGAATGGCTTGAAGATGATCTAGTTCCAACCCCCCTAAAAATAACATACCACCAAAAAAATCTGATTCTAAAGCATGAGTGCTGTCTACCTCTAAATTAGTTTTCAGATGAATTTCCTTTTAATAGACCATTTTCAGGCATGATGTTTTATTGCAATCAGGGGAAGAGCAAAATGTTAAACTCTTGTTTTTCATCTCTGTAATTGAAAGCAGACATGTTAGTCGAATCCAAGACGAAAATCTATAAACTAACTTATCAAGTTACTGCAGTGTGTTTATATGATTACTTAAGATTTCAGGCAAAATCTGATAGCAGGTCAGTGGATTTTCAAAATCTATTTATTTATTGCTCTGTGTAGCCTATTCTGCAAGCTTGATATCAGCTCTACGTGTACTGTCAATAAATAGCTATATCAAGACCAACTTGTTCAGCAGTATTTTTATTAGCGTTTTTGAAAGTGAAAGGTGAATCATAGCTCTTCCAGAATTTGGCTGAGATAGTTACCTGGGACCGTAAAAGAATATAAATTTGTTTTCATGAGTTATGGGTAGCAGAATAAGTGTCTACTGTCTTCGAAGAATACTTGTAAAGAACACAAGGGGAATGAGGCAGAGAAGGTCAAGAAAGGGAGAATTGAAATCTAAATTAAAAAATCATGGTGTGGGCAAGAATCTTCACTGTAGGATAAAATGGCTTAGTATGAAAAAGATAAATAATCCAAACTTTGTGAATACAGGTAGCAAAAAGTGGTGCTCTCCAGTGACAAGGAATAAGGAAAATGGAAGAAGTTGAGGAAGGAATAGCAGATAATTTTATCCAGAATAGACAAATGTTTTTGTAAAGCACTCAGGAAATGTCAGGCAAATGTATTTACACGTGGATTAGATGAAAGGAAATAGGTCAGGAACTGGGATTTTAATAGTTAAGTCATTACATGCAACTGGAAGAGTGGATGACGTTATTCCAAGAAAAAATGTGTAAGTGGAGGCAGAAGACTAAGACTCTGCTGAGTCAGAAATAACAGAAAGGTTGTCCACAAAGAAGTATGAGGAAGGATATGAAGTAGAGGAAGGGTCAGTAAAGATCAGTGAAGAGCCCTAGAAGAATGTGAAGAATTCTTGGGCATAATATGGTGTTAGTAAAATGTAGCTTGGAAACGGGAATAGTCAAAGTAGTAACTACAAAGGCAGCATACTGGGTATTTTTCAGTGACAGGAAAACAATGTACAATAAGGGAAAAATTACGATAGTAACTTGCCAGTTTATCAGACAGGATGATGATTCTTAGCGTGCTACAATCATCTCTGGCAAGACAGTAGGACACTGCAGTAATAGTTATGCTGAAATCATTAGTAAAAGTTGTGTTGAAATTCTTCTCTTGTTGACAGAATACAATAATCTTCAGTGCTGATGTTTTCCTCAGTGCCCTGGCACATCTTCTGCTAATGCAGTTAATGACGCTCCTTGCCTTCACTTTGAAATAAAAAGTAACACTTTTTTTTCCCCAGCATTTGTGAGTCCCCTGTGCTTAGTATAACCTACTTTAGACTTCTTAAAGGTTTGGGAAATTGTCCTCTGTTTTTCAAGTCTGTGATGTTTGATCTTGAAAAGGAATTGAATTTCTAAATTCTCAGGAATTCTCATTTGAACTCATTTCAGTTAATCAAATTTATTTAAAGTTTTCCTTCGGAAAGAGCTGACAGACACCTCTGATGAAGATTTGGTATTTACTGCTCAAGTACAGGAGAGTCATGTTATTTTTGGAATTGCAATAGCAGTCAATAGCTTGTAAGATATTTCCTGATAAGGAGCTTTTAGTATTTACTAAGCTCTATGCTGTACGAATGATACCAGCGCTACATCCATTTGAAACAGAACAGACTGTCAGTCTGCTCAAAGCTCTTACTACTGGCTGAGTTCTGGGTTCGGAGTACAGAGTACCTCCAATGTCAATACTTTGGAAGAAAATCTCTAAGACCTAGATAGCTATTTGTGGTTCAGTATACATAATATGACTAATGAGGAAAATCTCAAGTAAGACAGTTTTAGTAATGTCTCTAAGAGAACCTTTCCTAACTCATTGCTATATAATTGTGTACAAGAAATGGATCTTCATTTTCTTCAGCTTCCTTCCATATTCATTAGTTACTTAAACCTTGTCCCATTGTGCTGTACATTTTGTGCAGTCTGTACAGTGTCTCCAGGCTATACTTTAAATGTAACAATAGAAGAAAATCGGAGTCATTCATCTTTGTCCATCTTGATCTTATATTTTCAATAACCATGCTTACAGAGTAGATGTATGTCATTTAAATGGTATATAACAACATTATTATTATTATTATTATTGCTGATTCTCTGGTCAGATGAAAATAGATGAAAATCCCAGTATGAAACTGACAACAACTTTACATGAGAAGGTGCAGGAATATTAGAGCATGAATTTGTTTTAAGCTCTGAGAAGCTCAGTCATATTTTCACATACTTCCTATTTCAATTGCTTTAATTTAAGTATATATGTTCACTTGGAGTTGTTCCAAAGCTATTTGAGGTCTGTCTGTTCTTTATTACAGTACATTTTGGATCATGGCCTTTATACAAATGAAGAGGACTAATAATAAGTAAATTATAACATCTTATATAAAACTTCTCGATGACATATTCTTTGAAGATTTGAAATGAGAAATCAAGAGAAGATAAAAAATTGTTCTTAAATGAGGAAGGAGAAAACACTGCTTAAAATGATCAGCACTTTGTGAAGTAATTTTATTTTTAAAGTTCAGGGTTGGGAAAGCAGCCTCTCTTGATATTGTTGTGAACAACTAAAAAGAGGTCTGCCTAGAACTACCAAATTTTATGATTTCTGCAGGAGAGTAGTGGGTATAACAAGATAACCTCTCATAGGCTCTTTCATCCTTGTTTCTATGGCATTCTGGTATGCATTTGGGTTGCCTTATGTTTTTCTGCAATAGATGGAGTCTTTTCTAATTTTTTGAGTAGGCAATTGCCTTCTTTTTTGAAAGATTTTTTTATTAGAATTTAGACAAAATTAAAAAAAAAAACAACACACACTTAGTATTCACTTTCTCTGTCAGAAGAAATTAGGCATGTTACAAAAAAGCATTGCATCCCTTATCACCAAGCACATCAGCTACTTCATCCCCAGCTGCCACCATCAACAATTTTAAGAGCTTCATTTTATAGACTGCAAACAGACACACCTCATAAATTGAGGTTTGGCCATATTTGAAAAATCCCCTTAATTGTGTGATGGCCACTGCTGGTGCTACCAGAGCCACATTCTCCATAAATGAGTGTTCTCCAGACCTAAAAAAAAATTCCAGTAAAATGCTGGCTGTTTTAAAACCAACCACAAAACACTCTAACATACCAGGCATTTCCTTTAGGGTGCTGCTACTTTAGTTAGTATGCTAGCTGGGTTTTCTCAGTAATCTCAGCTGTCCTGAAATAATCACACTCAGATGAGAAATCATCTGAAGGTAGAAACTGAAACCATTAAGGGCGTTTGTAGAGAATATTCCCTTTTTAAGCAACACACGAACCGTGAGTGATTAGCTGTCAGTCCATAACTTTTAAGCCCTCCCGGATTGGAGAGAGGCACCATTTTCATGCATTCCCTCAGAATAGCCTTGAGCTGTACTGGGGAGGACGGGTGGGTGGTGGAGCTGGGCCTTACAGAATGCAGTAGATTCACTGATTTGTGAATCTGTGCCCTGGCTTTGTGCATGCCTTATGAAGCTCAAGCTGGTATCATAGAATGGGTTGAGTTGAAAGGGATCTCAAAGATCATATATTTCCAGACCCCCTGCCATGGGCAGAGCTGCTACTGAGAGGTCAGGTTGCCCAGGGCCCCGTCCAGCCTGACCTTGAGTGTCTCCAGGGATGGGACATCCACTGTTTCTCTGGGCAGCCTGTGACAGTGCTTCACCACCTTCTGAGTAAATATTTTTTTTTCTAACATCTAATCTAAAATCTCGCCTTTTTTAACTTAAAATCATTCCCTCCTGTCCTATCACTATCAGACTGTGTAAAATGTCAGTCTCCCTCCTGCTTTATAAGCTTCCTTCATGTACTGGAAAGCCCAATGAAATCTTCCCAGAGTCTTCTCTTCTCCAGGCAGAACCAGCCCAGCTCCCTCAGCCTTTCTTTATAGGAGAGATGCTCCAGCCCTCTGATCATCTTTGTGGCCCTCCTTTACACCCTCTCCAACAGCACCATATCTTTCTTGTGTTGCGGACCCCAGGCCTGGATGCAGTACTTGTGTATTTGTTAGGAAAACTCTAAGAGCAGATTAATGGAAGGACTAAGAATAGGTAACTGTCCAAAGGGGGCAATGTTTATAACCTGCTTCTTGTTCCAGCCCTCGGATCACTCCCTTATTTAACCACTCTATTTATTTATTTATTTATTTAGGCTTGGTATTCCCTTACAGAGCTGTGGAGAAGATTCTTTCAGAGAAGGCAAGGAGGAAAAGTATCTGCACCATCTCATGCTGAGGGATGCTGTGCTTTCCTTCATTGCTCCATTACTCTCAGTTCAAAGTGTTTGTTTCAGGAACTTGCGAGGCCAAGTTTTTCTTTGTATGTTGTTCTCTTTCATCATTTCTTCCTCCCTGTGTGCCTAATCCCTTGGTTTACCCACATGATCGGGTGCAACAAGGCGGTCTTATCCTGTTACTCTGTTACTAGTTGGACCTTTGAAATCAGCTTTCTTCCCTTGTCTAAATGTGTCTCCGTGTCTATTTGATCCTGTGCGTCACCAGCTAGTGTTTGCGTTGCTGGAAAGAGCTTTTCTACAGTTTGCAGTAAGGATCATCAAAAAATTGAAACTACAAATTCCAGCCACCAGTACTTCACTGCCATCCTTGCTACAAAGGCAGCTGACTTGTCTACCTAATGTTAGCCAGGTATCATTGCTTTGTGAACAATTAGTATGACAGTGGCAGAGCTGGCCAAGCACAGTTAGTCTGCACTGAACCTACATCACAGTGAAGCCTTGGCCAAAGGGATATGCAGTTTCTCTGAATCCATCAGAAGAGTATAATTATAAAGGGAGGCTGGGAGACAAAAAGCATGACTCTGATTAATACAGATCACCAGCTTGTCATTTTGAGGATCAAATAATGTATATAGACTTGCATTATTTTTTTTCAGCTAGGAGTTAGATGAGTACTACCAATGAGGGAGTTTTCTTGACAAGAAATGCTGTGAAAGTTGAAAATACTTTTTCTAATTGGAAACCTAAACTAATGTGAAGCATGTCTGTTGTAAGCAAGATTTCCAGAAATTCAGGATGACGTACTGTTGCTGAAACTTGTTGGACTGGTGTTGAGCTTTCACAGAGTCTGTCTGCTGTCTGTATCTGCATATGCTGAGAAGTGATAATCATGTCCTGTTCTCTTGCATTCCATTACTGCTGAGTCTCTTATGGAGTAAATTGATGTGCTTAAAAGATTGAAAACATCTTAGTAAGACGTTGTGACTTTGACCCCTTGCCCTGGACTTATTTCCAAATCTGTACCCTACTACAGCTGGTTGTGTGTGCTGGAGAGTCAATGAATATCAAGGTCGCTTCACTTGTAGTGAGGAACTAGAAGGCTTGAATAGCACTAGCTTGGTAACTCCACCTACGTTCAGGTGTAGCTTTAGTCTGATAGTATGATCAGTGATAGCAGCTTCATAAGTGATCCATAGATCAGCACTGAGTAATGAACAGCTATCTTAATCCTGGGTTGTGCATAGGCTTTTCCATCAGCAGTGCAGCTGTACAGAATACCTGCTATTGCAGGTTGTTAATTAAAAAATCTGACCTTTTTTGATCTAGTTGGAAAGCTAGCATCATGAAAATGATCCAGTCCATTTTACTCCTGCTTACTTTTTTTCCATGATTCCCAGCAGCAATTCAGGGTTTCTCATTCCAGGAATCATGCTTTTTGGATAACATTCTTAAGCTTATCTTTCTTTTACAGAAATTATTAACTGCCGCAGCTGAATAAGCAGTTATTACATCATAGAAGTCTAAAGTTATAGAAATTTTTACAGAATTTGACCACATTTTTTGCTTTGAACTCCACAATATGGCAGTCCTTTCAAGATTAGCAAACTAATTTTTTTTTTAAAACAACCATATGCTGCTGCATGTTTTGCCAATGTCAGCATAATTCATAGCTAGCAGATGAATGCGTCATGTGCACAAAATGTTTTAATTACTGCAACTTTTAACCAATTTTTATCTGATAAGTCCCTTCATGGCGGCTTTTATAAAATTAGAGATCTGTGTTCCAGCTGTGTTACTTCTGTTCTTTTCCTTGAAGATGACTCCTGAAACTTCTCTCAGAGTACTGCATGTACCACCTTAACATCAAGATAGGGATCCCAGCTGTTCTTATATTAACACATAAAGTTTTCACAACTCAAGTTCTCACAGCTGCCCTTCTGCACATACTTTTTTACTAGGATAAAGTAGCGATGGAGATGCATCTGATTTTATTCAAATTAGGCTTGAATTTTCTCCTGAATTGGCTGAATAACCTGCAAAATCTGAATGAGAAGTGAATGTTACCATCTTAACAGATCTTGGTTTTCTCTTCATATCTTTGTCTCAGGATATCAGAATGCTGAATCATTGTTTCAGAAGCTTACACAGTGGACCACACAGTGTATTCCTGCATATTGCAACTTTGCTGTAGAGTTCTTCCTTCCAAATAAAAGTGCATATTTTATCTGAATGCAAACAGTATAATCAGCTTTTTCCCAGAAATGTTTTGTCTCTCAGACGCCTGAGATTTCTTTGTCTGAATTGCATGTAACATTAAGCACTTGGCTAAACAGTTTTAGGGGCACTAAGTTCAGAAGAGCAGTACTGTAATGTGTATTTAATCTCTGGCATTCCAGCACAGAAGGGTGCTGTGAGCCACTCAGCTGCAATAAAAACCATGTAGTTATATTCAGAAGGAAAAAAAAGAGTCATTACGTTTTACACAGTAAGTGAGAATCCTTGAGATGTTGTTGTCAAGGTAGTTTCTATTGTCTGCTTTCCACTACCCCTTCTTTCCAGGTCCTCTATATAAGGAACTTCTGGTAGTGAGACATGCCATGGCTGCCCCATGCTGTTGGTCCACTGAAGAGGACGAAGAAAGCACAAATGGCCTGAATACAAATTACTTGCCCAGAGACCTCCAACTGGAAGCCACATGAATATACACATTTACAGTTCAGTCCACAACACTGGAAAAATAAAGTTACAAGGCAATAAGTCTATCCTGTTTCTAAATAATCATTAGTAACTCTTAATGCCAAAAAATTCAGAATAAATTCCAGTGCAGTCAGAAGATGAACCTTGAGGTGAGACATGCGCTTTTAGAGATTTTGCAAGAACGGAGTTTTATCCATGAAATACCATTTTAAAAGGCAAACTGTGAAGCAAAGCTAGAGAAAATGTTTTCCACTCTTTTATTGTTATGTATGAGAAGAATGGCCTTGAGGGTGGAGTCCTTTTTTTTTTTCTGCTTGTTTTCCACTTCCCCCTGTTCTCCAGAGAGTTCTAGCAGGATCTTTGGAGGATATGAATTCTGATGTCACAAAAGGGGAAGAAAAAAAAAGGAAAAAAGGGATCTTGGACCACAGTTCTCCTCAACAATCTGTCCGAAAGCCTTCTTTTTCTGGACACACTTCTACAAAGGAAGTTGCTTAGCTTGGCCTGCTTTGAATTCTTGAGTTATTTGGTTGGAGTAGAGGTGTATTGCCAGAGCTGGGAGGAAGAATCTGTGTCCAGAGCCAGGGATTGTCCTTCTGGAGAGGAATTTGGCTAAAGACCCATTTGTACAAAGCCATACAAAAGCCTGCAGCCAGCTCTGCACTTCAGTTAAATGTGTATCATTTTTCAGCATGAGTAAGATTAATTGCAGTCAACAGCACTAAAAAATACAATTATTTGTAACACACTGTATGAAATTCAATGCATGAAATGTTTGTTAGCAGTATACTGGCAGACAGAGAGAGTCAGACAGGATTCCCTATTCCCAAAGAAAAGATCAGACACAAATGTATGTCTTTCACCACAGGCGGATATTTATTCACAGATTTTCCCTGCATCATTATAAGCTGCAATTAGCTTTCAGACACTGGCATAAATTTTGGACACACTGAGGAATTCAAGAGAAATATTGTCTGGACTTCAGAGTTACAGTTTTGATCGGTATTTTGGATATGCAAGTAAGACTAGAAGAATGACCTGGGTCATTCAGTACAAAGCTCTCTTATAAGCTAACATTAAATGCAATTTCATTTAGAAATGTAATGATTTTCTTATTAAAGAATGTTTGGCTTACTTGATCCCATCATTCTGATTACTGTTTACCTCTGTAATATTTGTTGACAGAAACCGCATCCTTTGAGAAGCTTTACTTATCTAGGCTTAAAATGGTCTGTGTTGTGTTTTTGTTTTGTTTTCCCCAGCCTCCCCTCATATACAAAGGCTTTGATTCCCCTGACCATCCTCCCAGCCTTTCTTCACACATTTTCCATTTTGATTTAATCTTTCCTAAAGACGGACAGCAGAATTATTCTCAGTGGTTGAGAAATTTGCACAGTAGGAGTAGTAGCATCCTTAAGGGTGCTTAACCTTAGATCGCTGATACATCCCACAATCTTATCTAACCTTTTTCCTTTTTGCTTTGAATTGTTAGGTTATAATCACTTATCAGGAATATAGGTTATTCTCTGAAAGCAACTATGTTACTGGGGAGGGTTATCTTCTTGCTTTCAGCTGCTCTTTACTGCTCCACGAATGAAAGTCTGCTGCTTGAGGAACTCACATAAGTTCCTTCTGGTCTTTGTCAAAATAAATGTGATCATAAGAAGGTTAAATAACATTCTGATTTATTTTAATGATTGGAACAGGTTAGGAGGTGGATCTGCAGACAGGTGGAAGAAGGCTGTAACCCTCAGGCAGCAGGAGCACTTGGAAAAAAAACTCATTACGAGTACAGGGAGAACCAGAGGAGACAGATGCATGTTTTTACCAGACTCTGCAGGAAGTCATTTATTCAGCTTAAGATGGGGCTGACTGCCATTGCCACAGAAGCACTGATGGCCATGGTATTTGCTCACAGGAAGCTTGATGTCCAACAGGACACTCAGGTCCCTCTCTGCAGAGCTATTTTACGGTTTATTGGGCCCCAGTGTGTGCTGGTGGAGGGGTTTTATTCCTCTTCAGATGCAGGTCTTTGCATTTCCCTTTGCTGAATATCATGAGGTTCCTGACTGCCCAGTTCTCCAGCGTGCTTAGCTCCCTCTGGATGGCATCTTGGGCATCAGCCTCTCCTCCTAGTCTTCTATCATCTGTGAACTTTCTGAAGATACTCTCTTTCCCAGTGTTCAAATTAGTGAAGATGACCTGAAATCAATATGGAGCCCTGAGGTACACCACTAGTGACTTGTCTCCAGCTGGACTTTCGTCACTGACCACAGTGCTTTTGACCCGACTGTCCAGTTTTCAGTCCAAAAGTACTTGCTGTGTACTCTTAAGACCTCTTAAAGCTGTCTCCTTGTCTCTGCGGAAGTACTGGGAGACAGTGTCACAAACCTGAGTGAAGCAAATGTAAACAGCAGCCACTGCTCTCCCTTGACCCACCAGGCTGCCCACCTCATTGTAGAAGGCTTAGAGGTTGACTAAGCAGATTTTTCCCTTCATAAATCCAAGCTGACTTCTTTAATCACTTTCATATCCTCCTGTTCTGAAATGATTTCCAGGAGGATTTTCTCCATCAGCTTCCCTGGCTGCAAGATGACACTGACAAATTTGTACTTTGCCCAGTGTTCTCTCTTGCCCCTTTCGAAGATGGGGGGAAGTTTTTTCCCCGTTCCTCAGGAACTTTTTTCAGAGCAGAGATAATCAAGAGTAGCTTCATGATGATATCAGCCAGCCACCTCAGCACTCCTGGGTGCAACCCATGAGGTCAGTTAGTCAAGAATAGATGAAATAAAGGTTGCACGTTTGTTATACAAGGAGTTGTTCAGAGTGTGGACTGCAAAATAATTAATAGGAAAATGTGACTCGTTTTATTCCAAGTTCTGATACACCTGCTGTGCAGTGAACTTTTGCACTTGGAATATGAAACAAACATGGAGTGATTGTCAGTTCATTATTTAGTGTTCTTCAAGTAGAGATTTCAGCAAAAATAATGCTCTGCACAGCTAATTATCTTAAGTGTGCTTTTGCTCTGAGTTTCAGGGTTGGTATCAATTGGTTTCTATATAATTTTTCTTCCATATGTTAAGTGATTAAAACACTGTATACCTTTCTTTCTCTTTGTACAGTATTTTTGCATTACAGACATAGTTTTGGGTTAAGCAGATTGGATGACAGCCTCAGGAAAAAAAAAAACAAACAGTTCTGTAAATTACTTTATAATGAGAGTCACTCATTTTTCATATCACTCAATTATTTGATTTATCCTGTTTTCTTCTGGATTTTGATGGTTCCTTATGATACCTTTGATAATAAAGAAGTGCAGTGGGGCATACCTCTTTATTATGCAACCTCTGTCTGAACTGTTTTCTGCTGGAGTATCAGTCCTTGGTTTGTGTCTTTATTTGGAAGGATAAGGGAAACTGTAGCTTACTTCACAGATGAAGGAGTACCTTGGGTTTATTGCAAGGTATTACAGGATGTCTCATTGGGCCTTGGATGCTTTTCTGGGTATGTGCACTGTTTTGTGCATAGATTAGGGAGGGAATGAACTATCCTTCTTTCTTTACACTGACAGATACGGTGCTATTTATTAATAAATAGCATGTAAATGTAATAAACATATTGTTGTGTTTTCCCTTTCTCATTTCTGCAGATCTTTCGATGGAAGAATGCTGCGACAAGGGTGTTGAATGGGCAAACAAAAACAGAATATGTACTTCTCTACCATTAATTTCTGAGTCCAGAGAATGCAGGTATACTGTTATGCATTATACATTACATGGAAATATGAACTCTTGTATAAAACCATGGAAATGGAAGGTATAAAAGCTGATTATAAGGTGAAAAATCTAGCTCTTAAATAGGAGTTTTTGATATCTGTGTTCTCCAGCCTTGAAGAAACCTGAGAACCAAATTCACTTCCATTAAGTCTTAAATTCCTGCTGTTGGTCTGGTGCAGGATCACCCTGCTCTAACCTGTTCATTGTGCACGGTGTCTCTTAGAAGGTTTTCCACTGATATCTGCTCACAGGGCTTGAACTCAGCCTACAGTCAGTGTATCTCAGCATGGCTTTAGTGATGCCAACAGAGCATCTTCACTTTATGCTGACTGAAAATGTAGCCCAAGTACAAATTTTTGAGTAGACTTTTTTGAAGAAACAGCAGATCGTGTACATGAATAATATATAGATTCTGTACATATGTATGTATGTAAGACAGTCTCTTAAAACTGTCTCTTCTCTATGATGCCACACATATAATTGTCTGCAGCTCTTAGTTGTATTTCTTGATGGGGGAGCTTTAAACTTCAATCAGGGGGACTGCTAGTTACTTAGAGCATCTGATTTCTATCAAATATATTCTATTGTGTAGAACAGTAACTTTTACTTAATAAGTACATTTCTTAATTCAAATTAGACTTTATATGATACTAATTTATTTTATGCTATCTAGCAAATGAAATAACGAAGTTAAACCTTAAAATTAGTTGCACAGTGGTATTTTGGTTATACTGAATGTCTTACACGATTGGAGACATACATATTTTTCCTCTCAGTTTATGTTGTTTTTGCCATTAAATACACTTGTTACACTTTATTTGTGAAGCTAACAGTTTGTGATTGGTAATTTGAGGGATAGCTTCATAGACAATTTTATAAACATTGCATTGCCTCCTCCATCTCCTCAAGTGTATTGCAAAATAATTTAACTTCAGTAACTGTAGAAGTGTTGGGTTGATCTTTATTATGGAAAGAATGTTTCTCACAGTCCAGTCTGTTCATGTTTTCTGACTTCTGCATTTGTATTGGCATTGAAAGCAGTCTCTTACGCAGAAGAATTGACAGATAGGACTTAAATCCCAGTTTAGAAAATACTTGAAGTATCAGAAGAATTACAGACAGAACATGAGGGAAAAACAGGAAACCATGTTTATTGAGCGATCTGGGAGCAAGAGTCTTTATGACTATCATTTAATTACTCTGATGTGTCATTCTGCTGTAAATGTAATTCATTTTCAAAGACTGCCATTTTAAAATCTCTATGTCTTTATAGGAAAACTGAAAAAAAAACCCTTATTACCACTTTGTCTAACTTTTGTGTATAGTTGGCACAGTAAGTGAATTATAGTGATGTGATAGTAAATCAGAAATGGGTAATCTCGCTTATTCTGTAAGAAGTATGAGCACTAAGTTGACAAAAATAGAAGTGTATAAATTCAGTTGCATCTATTCATGGCTGTGGCATAAATAAACATAACTTCCCTTGAAGCTTGGCTCCACTCTAAAAAATGGCTAAATAAAATTGGCACTCTTAACTACTTTCTTATTTTACTCTAGTTATGGTTGCAGACTGGCATATCTGTGAAAAATACAAGAGAATCACTTTATGATGCCGTTTCAGACACAAAAGTAAGAGCTAAATTCTACTCTATTATTGTAACTGGAGCCAGAATGAAGGATGAGGGAACACGATTCCTTTTGCAAGCATGCTTGGGTAACAACACTGATTTTGCACACACATTCCTATTGCACAGAGATGTGAGCAAAACCAAAACCAGATTCATTACATTTGCTGACATCTAGACAGGGAGAATATGGCACAGGATATCTTATTGGTTACAGATTTCAAAAAGAGCTTCAGATTTCAAAGCTTGCCTTCTATTTAGACACGTACGCAACAGGAGCTGCTGGGGGCCAGTCTGTCTGATGTCTGTCATTTATTTAGTTGTTTAAAGCACAGCTGGGATCTTCTGAGTATTTACTGCATCATGATGTTGAACAAACAGTCTAAAAAGCCCCTTGTTTAAAAAGCCATGACCTCCTGGGTGTAGAATCCATTAATACATTATGCCAGAGGGTTTGTCCCGCATGTGCAAAACAGTGCCATGTTCACTGGGTGTATGAGGAATAAGCTGCCTTATTGAATTACAGTGCATTTGCTTGACCTTTTTTCCAATCACTTAAAGCACATTCAGAGGAATCCAGAAGGGTTTCCGTGCAAACACTGCCATTCTAGTAACTGCTGTGCTTCCTAGAAACAAGCAGATAGTTGTGGGCTTCACTATCTCTTTAGGATCCATCCCATGAAGTCACTGGTGGTTGCTGAGGGATTTGCCATCTGTGTGTCACTGAATATAGAACAGGTCATACTGCAGGTGTATGTGCTACACTGAAGGTGAGCCAGCTGAAGTTCACATGAATTCCTAAGATCTATTTGTTACTTGGTTGCATTTGGCTTGAAACACAGCTCCTCGCCTAAAGTCCAATCACCTCTGCAACCTTTTATTGTGGCTTCTTGTCTACAAATTATTATTACTCCTTACATTATCACTCTTTAAAATGACAGGGGTTTTTTTGTATGCTCTCATAACTCAGAAAGGGTGAACGTGGGGTTTTGATGAATGATGAATTTGGCTGTCATAACAGCAGCTTTTTGCCCATTCATCCATTTTCTTATAATGTGGTCAAACTCACAGCAGCTGGAAACAGATGCTTTTTTTTTTTTTTTTGCTTTTTTTTTCTTTTTGGAAACTCAATCTGAGCAATAAATCTTCCTTTCAAAATGTAGAGTTTCCCCTGCTCAGAACTTTTAGCAAATGAACATAATTCCTGTGCCAGAAATAGCATATCTTCATTTGACAATTGCTTGCCTTCAGCATTGCGTAAAGTTTTTTGGAATTACATTTGGAATAACATTATTCACAATCAGTTTTGCAAGAATGCATTAAAAAAAAAAAAAAAAAAGATACACAACACACTGCTATTTGCTATGCACAAACAGTGCAAAAAGGTGATCCATGTTCCCAAGCGGAGACCAGCAGCAGCACTTGAATTCAAACCCAAATAGGAACACAAGGAAGTAATAAGACATGACTGTTTGGAGTGATAGGAACCAGATGTTTAAGTGCTGGTAGATGGTTGTTGATTTATGCCATTGAAATCCTGGAAGAGCCTGAGACTTCAGACATCAAAATCGTGACAGTTTTGTGTCTGAGGAAGCTGTTTACTTCTTGAGAAATTTGTCATCTCTTCTCTTTAGCTTTCTAAGTGTGCCTCAGTCATTTTTTTGCTTTGCACTCAGACGGATAGAAGAACAATGTTATGCTGTCAGAGTTTTATTGCCACTCATGTAGGATGATTTGCTTATTTCATCGCATGGATAAAGGCAGAATCAGTCCTTTCTCTGCCACAAAGTTATGAGTATCATTTCTCTAATTAATGTATGGCGTCAAGTATAATTTTATCTCTTTCCTTCAAGAAAAGTTCAATTAAGTAAATTACAAAATTTAGATACAGATTGCAGCTGATTAATTTTGAGGCTTGTTAAATCAGTGACTTTTCAGTCCCTTGCTAACCTGCAACATATGATCAAACATATGTATTTTTAATTGTTGTGGAACACTTTACTTACACCTGCCATGTATCATTCATAATCTCAGATCCTGCTCTTGCTTGTGTAGCCTGTTAAACTTTTAGCTGAAAGGATGAAAGGTGGAAGATTCAGCTTGTATTTGCAAAATGATTCTAGAATGGGATCATTCCCTTTTTAAATCAGTTTGGTTTACTTTTAAATTCTTTTCTCAAAGGCCTGTCATTATGCAAGCTATATAGATGCATGTGTAGCACCTAGATATTTTGAAGGCTAACGGGCAGGAGAGATGGAGAGGTTAATGCAGAGATTTTGTTGCTTAAGTGAGGGTAACAATTAATAAATTTTCAATGCAAAATTGTTATAATTGTTTAAATTGTTTTTTATGGAAAGAAAGTACATTCTCCTTTGCCTGTCTCTTCTGATCAATGTTTCTACAGAAACCCTTGTTATTTTTCACATCCCTCACCAGGTTTTGTTCCTTCTGCACCTTGGCTTTCCTGATCCCCTCTCTGCATGTCCAGACAGCATTCCTATATTATTCCTAGGCCACCCATCTCTGCTTCTACTGCTTATGCTTTACCTACATGTGCTCCTGATCCCTTCAGCATCAGCATAATTTCTTAACTTCATTTATAGTCTAATTATCTTATAATGGAATAAACTGAATTTTAAATGAACATTTGCAACAGAGAATAAGTATTTTCTAAAGATCTGAGTAATATCTGTTAGTGATCCATAAATAAAATCCATCTTTCAGAGATTAGAATATGCATGATATTAGGAATATCCGGAGTGACTATTAGTTGTGATACCACATGGTCCTAGATATCCCATATGTAATGTTTTCCATCCTAGTAAGATTTCAGCCATATTTCAAATGCATATTGTAAGAATTTAATTCAGTAAAGCTTATTTATGCTATTGTAACTGAAAATCAGAATAAAGCAGATGAGGAAGAAGTAGCTTTTTTAATCACTGGGAGTAATTACAAACAAGACAAAAGAAAACAACCAAAACCAATAACAAAACCAGGAAAGTACTTCCCTAATTTATTTTTTCAGAAGTAGTAAACAGAATAAGTTACTTTTTTTTATTGCAGAGAGACAAATCTGGATGTCCTACTAACCATTACAGTTGGTTCCTTTACTGTGAAGTAGAAAGTGAGTATGGATCATCTTAGGGTTTAAGCTAGGGGAACACATATCTTAGCAAAGGTAAGGAGAAAGAATCTTCATCTCAAAAGTCTTGATTCTAAATTGCTTCTGGTGGCATGCTCTAGACGCCAAAGAATGGCTTGGGCTGGGAGGGACCTTATAGTCCTCATATAGTTCCCTCACCACCAGAATGGGAGCTGGTGAGCAAGGGGAAAAGGCTGGCCAGCTGGACTGAACAAATCAAGGTTAAGACCAGTAATGTACAGTTTTTGTAGTATTTTTCTCTGCCATCTTTCAAGAGTTTGTGCCTCTATTATAGCCACACAAGTGTTTACAGTCTCAAGCAATATTTCTTACCAGTGAAGCTTCACTGTAGGATTCGGGCAATTAAGTGTAATTTTATTGTTGTTGTTCTGAGAATGAACAAATGGTATTTTAATCTAGTATTTCCATTCAATTGGAAATTCCTTGTTACAGTTGGGATGGGCCACATGACTTACGAATACAGCTGTGGGAAACATTTTGAGAAACTTTTTTGTTTTGGTTGAAATTGCCAATTTGTCAGGGATTTCAAAGAGATGTCTTTGAAAAAGAAAAGAAAAAAAGAAAAAAAAAACACACTACACTGGAAATCAAACAGATCTACTGAAAGACTGCTGCTGATTGTTTGTTTGTTTGTTTGTGGCCAACATCTCTAGCTCTTCAACAGGGCTAAAAGGATCTGTAAAGTTTCAGCTCCCCCACTTTTAGGCCTGAAGCTCAGATTTTGCAGGCCTGCAGAGCCCTGACAGGCAGACCACCTTGGAGCTGGGCAGGGACTGGAAATTCTGCTTCAGAGGGAATCGCAGCAACAAAAAAGCTGCATGTTCTTCCAGACTGGAACTAAATCAAATATCAAAAACTTCATATATTCTGCCAATAAAGTTACCGTACTGGGCAAAACTTCTAGCTATGACTTTAGAGTCTATTTTTGAATAATTTGTTCATGAAGTTCGCCTTTTGTTCCTATGCCTTGAAATTCCATAGCTGTTTTTGTCCATGTGAGAACTGCACTGTCAGACCATTACAGAATCCCGTAAATAAGAATTAGAAATCTCCAGGAAAGTAGCTTGATATCCTTGCCTTACCAGCATGCACAGCAAAGCACTCTAAGCCTCATATTAATGTATTCAATGCCATAGATCTGTAAGATATGCAGAGCTTCCCATGCTGTATATTTTTATAGAGCTTTAATATACCCGGGCATGCCTTTTATGTGCTTCTGTTGGACTAGGAATAGAATTAATTTAGCAGCTTGGATTACTTTGGGAAAGTTTCCTCACTTAGAAACTCCTGCAACTTTATTCACAGTGAACAGTATTATCAGAAAACTGATGGGTATGTTTATATCTTGTGTGTAGTCTGATAAGCCTCAAGTTCTACTAACAGTGCTAGCCCATAGAACAGAACTGCACGTTAGAGGAGTGGTGACAGGGGATCTGTCTCCTTGAGTGGGTGACAGATGTAGTAGAGTTTAAAGCCTGCTTGCTCAGAATTTTTCTACAGGAAGGAGGAGACATTTTTTCAATTCATTCAATGAAATGGGGAGGAAATGATTTTATGAGCAGCAGAACTGTCAAAACTGAGTTTCCTTCTTCATTGTCTTTCTTCTTTTTATTGCAGTACACTCTGTTTCTCACTGTCCTCGGTATCTTCAGTCCATGCCATATTTCCATTTCTCCCACAGCATGACACTCTGAGCCTCCTTCAGTATGTTGGACTTGTTTGAGCAACGGTCAGCAAATGCTGGTGTCGACTGGCCATAGGATTGTGGATTCTTAGTATCCAGAGCCTGACTTCCCTTTTTCATTAGTGGGAGATGCTGACTGGATTCTTATCATTCTCTGTTTAGCCTCCAGCTGTGATAATGCTTACCAGATTGCTGTGTCCTAGGTACTGTGGCAAATGTAGTTGAACTTATGCATTTACTTCAAAAACTGTTGTAAGAAACTGCAGGGTAGACAGAGTTTAATTGTATTATGCATATTACCTTAACTATTAAACAGGTCACCTAGACATTCTGCCTATGCCTAAACAATATTTTCACTCTTGAGATTTCATGAATGTCCACAGGAACCTCTTTCCTTGTGATTAGTACAAGTGCTAATTGCCAAACCTAGCTGCAATATCTGCTCTTAACTTACACGTGACATTCTTCTCCCATTGCTTCCATGCTCTTGTCAGCATGACTCAGGTGCAGTGCTGTCGCAGCAAGCTGGAGGAGCACTACTGTTCAGATGGGATTGAATTTGCCAGCGTGCGTGAGGAATGTGACTCACACATTGGTGAAAATTCCACTTGTGAAGCTGAATACTTTAAGGTGAGATATTAGAGCTACTCCTGTTCATCTGTTGATGAAATTGCATTAACTAGATTAAGGTTGATCCCAAAGGTCACTGTACTCAGTCCTGATTCATGTAAACAGTTCTTCCCCACCTACGCCTCTTGTCTCAGTTAAGACAGTGAGCTGTGTGCTTCTTTGAGAGAACAGTCCCTCTTTGGGCGAAGAAGTCTACTTAATTATATTTTAGCGAAGACAGATGGTAAATACAAAAGGGTGGAAAGTCTCAAATGGATAATTGGCTAGGAAATTACTTTTGCATCAACACAGTGTCGGAAGGGATGGGTAAAAAACTCAGACTCATTTCAGCTTCAGCTTTCATGAGTTTCATTGCCTAAGATGGTGGTCCTAGGAGTAGGACTGAAGTAAATCCTCACAGTGCACTTTATAATTTCAATTATTCAATTTCAATTAGTGTACATATCTTTAGTTAGCTGACTTTGATTTACAATTTAATTGAGACATCTGTAAGCTTGTAATAACAATATTTGATACTAGAATAAAAATGCCGATCAGTGGCATCTTTGTGTTCTATCCTCCACCTTTATTACTGTCTCTCATTAAAAAAATAATAATAATAATAAAAAAAAAAGGTAATAGTCTTATCATTCTGCAGAATGTTTTTTGAAGGAAATTCTACCAGTAAGTCTGAGACCTTGACCATGACCCAGTCATGGACAGTCTTGTCCTATTATAGATTTTGTTCAATGATGGTGAAGATATGATTTTACTACTTCACACTACTCAAAAATGCTGAATGTTTTGGTATCATAGAATCATTGAATCAATAAGGTTGGAAAAGACCTCCAAGATCATCCAGTGCAATTGTCCTCCCACCGCTCACTAAACCATGCCCCCTAGTTCAACATCCTCCAGGGACAGATACTCAGCTACTTCCCTGGGCAGCCCATTCCAGTGTCTGACCACTCTTTGTGAGAAGAAGTTTTTCCTAATACCCAAACTGAACCACCCCTGGTGCAACTTGAGGCCATTCCCTTTTGTCCTGTTGCTACTTACGAGGAAGAAGAGGCTGACCCCCACCTCACCACAGCCTCCTGTCATGTAGCTGTAGAGAGGTATAAGGTTTCCCTTGAGCTTCCTCTTCTCCAGACTAAACAATCCCAGTTCCGTGAGCTGCTCTTCATAAGACTTATGCTCCAGACCCCTCACCAGCTTTGTTGCCCTTCTCTGGACATACACAGAAGGGCCTGAAAATGAACACAGTTCTCAAGATGCCTGGCCTCACCAGTGCTGAGTACAGGAGGACAATCACTTCCTTGCTGCTGCTGGCAACACTATTTCTGATACAAGCCAAGATGCCACTGACCTTCGTGGCTACCTAGGCATACTGCTGGCTCATGTTCAGCTGAGCATCAACCAGTACCCCCTAAGTCCATTTCTTCCACACAGTCTTCCAGCCACTCTGCCCAAAGCCTGCAGTGTTGCCTGGGGCTTTTGTGGCTCAAGTGCAGGACCTGGCACTTGGACTTGTTGACCTTCATCCCACTTGCCTAGCAATGCAGCTTGTCCAGATCCCTCTGAAGGGCCTTCCTACTCCCAGGCAGATCGACACCTCCCAGCTTGGTGTCATCTGCAAACTTGCTGAGTGTGCTGTCAATCCTCCTGTCCAGGTCATCAGTAAAGATATTAAATAGGACTGGTTTTAATACCGACCCATGGGGGACACCAGCTAACCAGCAGCAATTAGCTCCCTTCACCACCACTCTCTAGGCTCAGCCTTCCTGCCAGTTCCTTACCCACCAAAGAGAGTACTAAACCACAGGCTGCCAGCTTCTCCAGGAGAATACTGTGGGAAACACTGTCAAAGGTTTTGCTGAGGTCTAGGTAGACTACATTGACAGCCTTTCCCTCATTCACCAGGTGGGTCACTCTATCACAGAATGAGATCAAATTGGTCAAGGAGGACCTGCCTTTCATGAACCCACACTGACTGATAGTTCAGTTTAAACAAAATCCATCTATTATATAGAGGATGGCAGAAAATGTCTACCTCAAAAATTGCATTGCTCTCTGAATGGACTGAATGGACTATATTCCTGGCAGTAAGACCCCACTGATGGTGGGGTTATGAAGTAATTCACATTCTTGCTGTGAGCAGAAAAACTATAACATATTCTGTTGAGTCTGGCATTGGCTTGCCACAGACTTGTTTGCACATACATCACAATTTCTTATTCATGAGATAACAGAACTACAGAGGGGACATCTCTCACTTGATGACCATGGGCGGGATACACCCTGCTCTGGCATGTACACTGAGATTCTTGTACCATTAAGAAGCTTGTCCACATGAATATGGACAATATGGAAAATGTTTGGAATATGGAAAAAATATTTAGCCCTCTAGTTCATCACACTGAGAGGCAAGGAATGAATGAACAAGGACTGGGATAGCAAGTACTCTGCTGATTCAAGTGCTTGCTATTAGAGATATGTTTATAATAGCAGTACAATTGTAAACACATGACAAAGCACAACTCTAAAACAGAATACAACTGTTCAAGGGAAATCACTTTCCTATCTATTGATTGGTGTTTCCGTATGTTGGCTTGTCAGCATGAGGAAGAAGTGTTAGTGATTTTTTTTTTTAAGAAGTACAGGCTTCTTTAAAGATGTCAGGTTTTTATGTTGACAGCTGTATTATTAAATAAAATGGACTAAAATGAGCTGGGCCTTGATCTTTAGCCCTGGGAATAAATAACTCAGCATAGCTCATGTCACGTAAGTGAAGTCTTCCCCCTGCAAAACGCATGTGTACAGGCAGTTGTGAATATTTTCTGACCTTTGGTAACCCAAAAATATGCTTCAGGGCTGTCCAAGAATGTTAGTAGTCACTAGAGCTTGCTAATACTTAAATGGTAGAGAAGACTGTGGGCTAATGTCTGAGCCCATGTTCTGTCCCTGTTTAATTTGGTTGTATAAACATTATCAGCGACGTTTAACATTTGTGAGCCACATTCTGTTCTCTGTTCCTTAATACAAATATCAACATGTACTTGTCTAGTTGTAGTACTAATATTGTAAATAATCTCTTTGATCCAGGGTAGTCATTTTTTTGCTCATATTATTTTGCACCTGATTATCTCGGTCCATTCAGTATTTTTGGTGATTATACTATGCTGTGGTAAACTGACATTCACATCAAGCTTATCTCACGTGGACTTGGATCTCATTTTGCACAGGATAGTCCAATTTAGTTTAGCGTAAATAGCACAAGAAATATTTTGGATTTTTTGTCTCCTTCAAGAAAACAGAAAGAGTGGTTTGGTATTTCATTTATTAGAATCATAAAATCACAAGGTTGGAAAGGACATACAAGACCATCTAGTCCAGCTGTCCACCCATTACCATTGCTACCACAAACTACTAAACCATATCTTGTATCTCCTCATCCAGACATCTCTCGAACGCTGTCAGAATCACTAATCACTGTTAGGATTACTGGATCAAATGAGGCAGCTAGTTTTGTTTTGAATTAAAAACTTGACACTGGAAAGAAGATAAAAATACACGTTGTGAAAACTTTTCCCTCAATTTTTATACTTTGACTGTAGGCGTAGGTAATAATGGGCATAATTCTGCTTCTTCAGGTTTTTGGAATTACAACTTCTCTTGCCTTAAAAAAAAATGAATGCAAAATTAATAATAAATCTTTAAAATATTCTTCAAAAGATTGTAAACAAATGCCGGTTTTATTGCTGATAGAGGAGATTTAGAAATGGAGTTAGGAAAGCGTCTACCTGTGCAGCTCCCTGAAAGGTAGAAATTTGTAGACATTTCACGTTCTTTAGGTTGCTTGGATATCTTCTCCAAATCATAGGTGCTTTCTTTTTGCAAACATCAAGGTACATCTTTCTCAAATTTTGTCAAAAATATTTTGTTTGTATATATGAGTTGAGCTTAGCATTTTCATTACTTTGGCCTGCTGAACACAGTTTTAATTTCTTTTCATCTCTTCAAAAGTTATGCAAAATTCCACTGAATTGCATGTATTTTTTCTGACCATTTTTCATAGCCATCTACTGATAGTCTGGATTTCAGCAAGTGAGAGACCTCTTGTGGACAGACAAAAAAAACTGTGTTTAGTATACGGTTTACTCTCCAAGTTTTGGTACCTTAAACAATGACATAAATAGTCATAAAAGAATTATTATCAAAGGTAACTAATCAAGAAAGCTTATCAGAGACAGAAATTTCAGATGATTTCTAATCAAATGAAAATAAAACTTCAGACTTTTTATAAGTAACTGTTGCTGAACTGAAATATATATGCAACTTCATTTTCACGTTCTTAGGCACTGGTGATTTTTCACTCAATGCAGTCAACACCAGCTATCAGGACAGTACAGTAAATGCTTATTTCTAAAACAACTGTATGGCACTGCAGCATATACTTGTTCCTTCCGGTGAGAGGGCAAAACCTGAGAGGAGTGTAAGGATCATAGGAATAAAGGTGGGACACAGCTTTCAATCACAGAAAGGTTGAGGTTGAAAGGGGCCTCAAGGTCATCTGATCCAATCCTAGCATGAAGATCAAGTCATGTCGTTGATGCTGCATGGACTTTGCAGGTGAGAGACAAAGCAGGATTACTGCTTAGGATTAGGATCACTTAAGATGCAAAACTTAGAGGCAGAGAAAATGTGATATGCAGTGTTCTAGCAAATCAGTAAATGGTCTGCCTCTAGACAGCAGGCAGCCTTTGGAAAAAAGCTACAAGCACATTAAGAACTGGACTGATACTGACTCTAGGCTGCATTTCAGTCTAAGGGATTAAAGACTATCAAAATAAATTAACAACCCTGGAAAAAATTAGTGTGAAAAAGAAAATATTGAAATTAATTGTATCAGGGTAGTGCTATGATGACATAATGTGTGTTATAATGACATAATGCCTTGTGTCTTGGCATAGCAGAGTGCTCAATTAATATCACTTAAACAAGCTTTATTGCTGCTATATTACCATTCCACCATTAAAAAAAATAGAAAAAAAAAAAGGAGAATTGAGTGACTTTTTGAGTTCACAGATGATGTGTGTAGAGGATTATGAAAGTATTAGGATTCTGATTATATTCTGATTGTACTCTGAGTATGAGGCTTCATCATCTTACTTCTGTAGCTGAACAAGGAATCTTAGGCTTTAGAACTTCCAGTACAAAATATTCTTGGGTCAATATTAAAAGCCACCTACTTAAACATCAGTTAAGAAAATGTTTGACTTTTATCATGTGTAGATAATTTTTCCATGGTACAGGAACCTAAATTATTATTATTATCAAGATTTTAAATCAAGATGGATAGTGATCAGTTAAAATAAACATAGGCTTGAACAAATGTTTCAATGCGTGCAATTATTTTAAATGAGGATTCACTTTCTCACAGACACTGCAAGACATAGCAGGCTCTACAGTTGAAGATTCACATTAGCTGGAGACAGAGATTTTTTAAGTAAGTGCTGTCTCAGCCTGAAGGAGATAAAGAACATAAGGTTATTCAGCACTTCAAGAACAGCAAGATGAATGATCACTCCCTACAAAAACATCCAGAGGAACTCTTCCCAGTTTGAGCATTCTGTGACAAGACAAATAATTAGATGTGAGTTACTCCATACACCTAACAGTAGGAGCCAGTGAGGATATCCAGAAGGATGTAATAGGACAGTTTGGCAAATTATCAGCAGTAATTCAATATTTGGTTGTCAAAAATACACGCTCTTAAGCCAAGCAATCTTTAGCTCAGTTTTAATTTCTGTATTCTAAAAAATGTTTACAGAAATTGGAAATCCACCAAAGTTTTAAACATGTTTAAAACTTTGAGAAGGATGCCTCAGGAAACTATTAGACAAGTTAGGCAAAATAAATATTCAGAAATGTGGGAGTTCTTGAAAAAAGAGATCAAGTCTTTATTTCTAACATAATCCAGAATATGAAAATATTCCAGACATGTTGGCGATGAAGCCAGAGCATCTGCCACTGAAAAAAAAAAAAAAAAGGAAAAATATTTTATTATTTTACCTTCATGATACTCTGTGCTTTAAATGAGCATTTTACTGCCATGTAATGAGAGAAACATACATGCAATGCCCTCTATGGGAAAAGTGAGAATATAGGCAGCTCCAAAGTAGTGAAAGTAATGCAGTGTAATGTAATGGTTACCTTCTTTTCAGTAAGTGAGGTGCTTAAATTTACTGAAATCTGGTTTGCTGTTTATTTGTTTATTCCATCGGCTCCATTTAATGGTGCAGGCCACTTTTTTCAAGCAAAAAAGGAGTCTTGAAGAATAATAAAGTTAATAATAAGAGCTTAAATCTGCTTTTCATGTGACAGTAGCAGTTAGCAGATACCAATTCTAAAGAACCAAATATTTTTGCCACTTTCTAACAGCAAGAAAGAACAGCAAATAAATTAGCCGTGTCCCCTCAATGCAAAAATTGAAATAAATATACAGAGGAGTAACTTCCTCTGTGTTCACTTCTGGGGTGAATTCCTGCACTGTAGTTCAGCAGGTCTGGAAGGTGTGGATCATGTTTAATTGCTGGAAGTCATGTCAGTACTGAGATGCTCTTAAATAATGCTTGACAATGTAGTTGTAGTTTGTTTTTCAGAGCAGAGTAGATTCTTTTTCTGACCAGTTAACTCTGGCTTTGGATGAATCATGCTTGCTTGCTTGTTTGTCTGTTAGTTTTGAGAAGAATGCACTTTATTGATGTGATTTAAGGAAGTGGACACAAAATAGACACGGAGATGGTAAGAGTTCCAGCTGTTCACTGGTGTTTGAAACTGGGGTGTGCAGGCAGAGAATGTTGTAATTCTATATACACAGGTGGAAGTTCTGGTCCTTCACTACACCATACTGGTGTATTTGTGTAAAACATTCACATATACACATTATTTGTGAGATCTAGATCCAAGTACTAAGTTTGGCTCTACGTAAGCAGATCCAGAGCTTGCTGAATTCAACTACAGATTAAAATATCCGAGGCTAAGTACAGCAGAAATTGTTGAAGAATTTGCAAAAAACTTTCAATCAGTTTGCCAAGGTAAGATAACCCTATTGATACTACTGAGAAAACTTCCAGTGATTTGTTTGGGGCTAAGTTGTGACTCTCTCATATTTTTAAAACAGAAATGTTGTTACTGTTGTCTACTGGGAAAGACTGCCCAAGTTCAAGGCCAGAGCTGTGAACCCAACCTGAAGATAGGATACCAGTGTGGAATTGTCTTCAGAGCTTGTTGTGTGAAGGGTCAAGAAGGCACAGATGTGTCCATCAGTGATGATGCTCCTAAAAAGGAACAAGGTATTCTAGATTGCAGATTATAAAAGACAGAGACAGAAAATGATATGGCATACAAAGAACGTTTGTATTTGAAAGAATTTCTGCTGCAATTCCTCTAATTTGAGATCTCTTTTAACAATTTAATGATGCAAGTACATGGAACTCATTTTTTGTCTAGTGATGGCTGAAATGTATATTCCAAGAAGCTAAAAAATTGCCAACTATGTGGAATTCAAATGTTGCTTTTTGTGTGAGACATGTGCCCACAGATTTGAAATGCCGAGAGTAGTGATATTTCTAGACATTAGAACATTATGTCTGCATTTATTTGATATTGTCAGAAGAAGGGGAGATCTAGACAGCAACGGTTCTTGACACACCTCTCCATACCTAGTCCACAGATCTGAAGAGAATCAGCATGGGCATCCTGATCCTTACAGACCTTATTTTGTCTTTCTTTCATCTTTCACTCAACAGACTTAAATGAAACTGCAGAAAAGTCATGCTGTAGAATGTTGCCCCCTTCATGGACAGCTGAGCACTGAGCTCTATCTGTAGATCATCAGTAGCAAATTATAAAAATGGACTAGTTAAGCTCAAACCCCACCGCAACAACTTGCAGTAGTGTGCCTGAGCCAGTGCATTATCAGACTTGTTTCAGATCTTTGAAATTTTGCTTATGTCAGTGTACATCCTTATCAAGTAACCTTTAGAAATAGCCTGCCAATTTCTTTGTGTACTGCTCTCACAGCAGGGAAATTGCCCTTGTCCACTTGCTCTGGCTGAAAAGTATGTAACTGCAAAGTAGATACCTTGCACCTAGCTTACTGTGTCTACACTAAGAATTTGCAGACTCAAATTATTTGCATGGCAGGAGAAATATATCAGTACCTGAAAATGCAGAATTGCAAAACACAACGTGCAATTTTTTCCCACTTAATTCCGTGGGCAATTGGCACTTATGAAGACCCTTAATGTGAAGATATCAGCAAGCGGGGCAGGACAAAATTCTCATCATTAAGCTAAGAGACAGCCATGTGTTTGAACATATGTCAGACATCCTGTAAGTCAAAGAATCTATGTCAAAGATAGGCAGAGCAAACAACAAGAATAGACACCTTTCTTTTGTTTTGTAATACAGCACCTTGTGATAGTATTGTGCACTAGCAAGGGACACGGGAGTTATGCTGCACAGGATAGGACAGAGTGACTCCATGTATGATATCTTCTTGATCACGTTAAGAGAAATCTCTTGTACTATGTCCCAAAAGTACTCTATCAAGTCAGACCACACTTGAGCAAACTATTTACAATAGCTTCTGTGTGATCAAAATGTGCCCTTATGGCTTGAGGGGTCTTTGTACCAACTTAACCTTGTGCACACAAACTTGCTTCCACATCCACGATGTAGTATTTTCTTGTAAGTGACCATGGGATGAAAGGTATGTGGACAAGTATTGAAATGTGACTAAGCTTCCTATTCAATAACCTGAGTATTTTGAAATTGTGTTTTTATGCACATCACTACCAGCCTACCATCCCCAAAGTAATAAAACTAGTGGGGATTGGGGAAGTCCATTAACTAATTCTTTGGCCAAGGAAGGGGATTCAGAGAGTGGATGTATCCAGCCCTTTTATGCCTTTCATGTAGGGGAAAATAACTCTAGGGACACATGTATGAAGCAAACATATTGCAGATCATAAAGTATATTTGAAAGAATGCTATAATTAGGTTCCCAAATGTTGGGTGTGGAGTTTTTTTGGAATGGAGTCTAAATAAATAACTGAGGTTAATCTCATTTTCATTAAAACTGTAAGTACCCCAAGCTAATGTATAGTCAGTGGAAACCAAGCATGCCTCAACAACATGTTTTATGAAAATCAGGTTAAGCTCTGGTTAAAAGCCTAATGGTAAGAACCTGCATTTGAAAATCTTAGCCCATATATAATCTATGATCACAGCATGACTTTCATACTGAATAGGTCAGATGGAAATTGCCCCATGGGCATGTGCATTTGAATGTCAAATTTAAGTATGAAATAACTGTAAAATATGTAAATAATGCTGTTTAATTTTGTCCTGTTGTATCCCAAAACTCTGTTCTGAACCCCATCCCAAGCAGGCCGCTTTTTGCTGTTAGAAGAAAAGTGCTTTCTCTTCTAATGCCTCTCTTTCCTCTTTTTAGTTGAAATTTCAAAGGAAGAACTAGACCAAGAAGATCCTTATCTGCATGATGGCTGCAGAGGTAAGTCACATGACTAGTCCTGTTAGCCAGGTCTTTTGTGATTGCCTCCAATAAAGTTTAGCAGACTTAGATCTAGTGATTAGTCAAAACCTTTTGCCTAAGTTAGTTTTGAGTAAAAATAACAGAACCAGAATCCTTTTAAAGAAATAGTAGACCATTATGGGATGCCTCAGTTGTTCTTAAAGGAAGGCATTGTCTGTCATGATGAAATTAAATCTTACGCCACTGAAGCTTGGACAATAATTTAACTTTCATTTAACTTCTAGTTGATAATACCTCTGTTGTGTTACTTACTGAATGCATGGAGTACTCTGGATTCTTCAAAATACACTGATGTTATATTAAATATGAGCATTCTTCCCTTGGGATGATCAGAGTGATTGGATATAAAATCGGACTTGTTTCCTTCTGAGATGCATCTCCTGAAAAAAAATGGAAGAAAAGTGTCTAGTGTCCTCATTAATTGAACAGTTCTGTCTCGTGGGAAGAATGTGTTGTTGGGGTATTGTTCTGCTAAGTATTCTGATTTACTGCTTGTCACATGTGATTTATATGTCTATAAACTTAAAACAGAGGTGATGTATTGTGTTCTACAAGTATTTCAGAACTAAGTAATGTATTTAGGTTAAAATTAATTTAATGGACTTCAATTCCAGTTGAGAGATGATTTACTGTGCTGCATGTTGGATTGCTATTAAATTCTAAAGAGGTTGGAAATGTGTATTAGGTCATTAAATAGTCAAAGCCAACACAAGTGCTAACTCCTGTCTCTAGCTGCCAGTGATATACAAGAGATGACATAAAAAATGTGTTACATATTTTCCTAGCATTACTTCTTGATGTAATCTGTTGTTGCATTTGTCAGTTAATCAGCTGTCTTCAAGAGATGTATTGTTGTGACTAATTATAAATGAGAGCTTCTGTCTGCAGTATATTTTCTGATAAACTTGGCAAGCTAAAATTACTTGTGATTTTCCAAGCTTCACCAGGGGGAAACTTAAATGTCTTAAGAAGTAGAACTTCCAACAGTTTGTTTTGGAGCACTGTCATGACATGCGAAGAAATAAATTCTATTATGCTAGCACCTCAACAATAGATTTTACTTTGCTTAACTGGAGCTCACATTATTAGCAGAGGTTCGAAAAGCAGATACTGGCCATCTCAGCTTAAGACTATTCCATGTAGTGTCATTGCCTTTGCCAGTGCTTTTTCTGAAGAACAAATTTCCTAGTTTCTGTTAATACCTCTCATAAGAAATGGATAATTTTAAAAATTGTTTTCCTTAATTTACTTGAAAGTTTTAGTTATGATAGCTGCATTTTCCCACATTGGTTGTGTTTATCTCAAACTTTTTGTTTAATGCCTATCCAACCATTCTCTTGAAAAACAGAAGATAAGTTTGTACTGAGCGTTTGTACTAATATCATCAATATTGTTAAAACAAATAGTTGGGAGATTGTACCCTTTTCTCTATTCTAAGAATATTAAAAGAAGAAGCACCTTGATCCCTGGTGACCCACAAAAATAGGTCACTGCTTCAGTGCCTACCCTCCAGCTTCAGATATGAAGCTTTTACAACTATAGACAGTCATGATACCAATGACCAGGACCTGCAAGAAGAAACCATACAAACAGCTTGCAGTGGATATTATAAAAAGAAACACTATGTGCTTATAGTGGATAACTCCCTGTTAAAAGGCACTGAAGTTCCCCTCTGCTAGCCTGACAGGGAGTCTCAGGAGTTTTGCTGCCTCCCAGCAGCCAAGATCTGGGATGCTGCCATCCCAGCTTGATAAGGGTTTTTTTCCACTATTACTCTTTGCTTTGGACTTGGAACTGCAATCCAGAACATGGACAGAATCAAAGGAGATTATAAAGCCATGGGAACACAAACGAAGACTGCTGATGCCCAACTGGAATGTATCAAGCTCTGCCTAGGAATTTGTGTTGAATAAATGGAGAACTTAAGGATAAGAATTAAGTGGCAGCCTATTATAGGTGTTTACTACGTGCTGCCTGATCAGGAGGACAAAGTTGGCCTTCTGCGGATAGCTGAAAGTAGACTCATGATCAGAGACATTGGTTTTCATGGGGGACTTCAGTCACACTGATATTTGCTGGAAAAACAATACTTCCAGGCACAGACAGTCCAGCAGATTCCTGCAGTGTGTGGACAATAACCGTCTGATACAGGTGGTGGAGGAGCCAATGAGAAGAGGTGTGCTGCTAGACTTTGCTCTTTAAAACAAGGAATGACTGGTTGGGAGTGTAAAGGTTAGGGGCAGCCTTGGAAGCAGCAATCATTAGATTCTGGAGTTCAGGATTTTATATGAAAGAGGAGAGGCAAGAAGTAGGATTGCAACCGTGGATTTCAGGAAAGCCAATTTCAACCTCTGAACACCTTCTTTACTTGTCTGTATTTCTAAGAATGTTTTTAGGGAATCCCAAACCCTGGAGATAAGAAAGAAACTCTGGGGAAAGAAAGACTTCTCCTTGATTGAGGAGTTTCTGGTTAGAAATCATCGAGGCAAACTCTGCACACACAAATCCAGGGGTGCTCATTGGATGCGCCCATGAATATTGAGGGAGCTGGCAGATGTGATTGCCAGGCTGCTCTCTTGAAAGGTCATGGTGAATGAGAGAGGTGCCTTACGTCCATCCCTAGGAAGGTGACAGAACAGCTTATTCTGGATGTCATCTCCAAGCAAGTGGAAGAAAAGGAGATTATCAAGAGCAGTCAACGTGAATTCACCAAGGGAAAATCATGCTTGACCAGCATGGTAGACTTCCGTGATGTCGTGACCAGCTGGGTAGATGAGAGGGGAGCAGTGAATGTTGCTAGATTTCTGTCACTGTCTCTCACAACGTTCTTGTAGGTAAGCTTAGGAAGTGTGGGATAGAGGCTTGGACAGCAAGGTGGGTTGAGAACTGGCTGACTGGCAGAGGGTTGTGACCAGTGACACAGAGTCTGATTGTAGGCCTGTAGCTACTGGTGGTCCCCAGGGGTTGGTCCTGGGTCTGGTCTTGTTCAGCATCTTCATCAATTATCTGAATTAAAGGATAGAGTGCACCCTCAGCAAGACTGTGATACAAAGCTGAGAAGAGTGGACACACCAGAAAGCTGGGCAGGCTGGAGTGTCAGGCAGAGAGAAACCTTATGAGGTACAACAAGAACAAGTGCAGAGTATAATAATTGTATCAGTACAGGTTAGAGGCTGACCTGCTCTTCTGAGCTGTGCAGAGAACCTAGGTGTCCTGGTGGACAACAGGTCTACTGTGAGCCAGCAGTTTGTTCATGTGGCCAGGAAGGCCAATGATATCTTGGGATGCATTAAAAAGAGAGCAGCCAGCAGGTTGAGAGTTCTCCTCCCTGTCTACTCTGCTCTCGTGAGGCCACATCTGTGTCCTGTTCAGGACTTTTCAGTTCAAGAAAGACAGGGAACTTCCAGGGAGAGTCCAGCAGATGGCATCAAAGCTGATCAGGGGGCTGGTGCATTTTCCTTTTGAGGAAAGGCTAAAAGACTTGGGACTCTGGGACTCTTCAGCCTGGAGAAGTCTGAGAAAGGATCTTATCAATGCTTATAAATATCTAAAGCATGGGAATCAAGTATATGAGGCCAGGCTCTTTTAGGTGGTGTCTAGCAACAGAAAAAAA